>CAUHTR010000543.1:0-121589 GCA_959609185.1 Schmidtea polychroa | reverse complement strand
TGCGACCTCCGACGACCCCAATTCACTGTTGTATATATACCAGGTCATGGACCTGCAGCGTCGAAGGTTGTGAACTCAATGACAAAAATGTTGCATAGGTGATGTTGACTGGGATCTCGCTTCAAAAATCAATGATAACCGACGATCTGACTCAAACCTACACCTTTGTACTAAATGAAAAAATGAAAACGATGTTTAAATAATAACGATTTATAATTCACAACAAAATCGTCCTTACTTCCAATCTTAGAAAAATCAAACTCAAAAATTTGGCATAAGAGTAAGCATTGAAAAGTGACGAAATGTGTTAGTTTATATACCCTATTTTTGGTGTGCAAGTATGTTTGCGTGCATTGATGTAGTAAAACAAATTCGAATTATTTTAATTCTAGAACATTCGATTTTTAATTTTTATCGATTTTGATGACGATTTTGACGTATTAATTTTTGTTTTTATTTTTGAATTATTTTTTATTAAGTTTGCCTCCATGATGGATTTGGGCATTTCCAGAACATTCCATGCTAAATTTAATCTATTTCTTATTTTTAAATTGTTTTTTGTGAATTCTTTTCTAAAATTTTTATATTTTAAACTAAAATATTTATTTTTTATAAATTTTATTGGGTCGTTTGGTGGCCATGGTGAATTTCGCAATTTTTTATGGATTTTTCTGGGATTCTATTCAAAATTTTGATATAATTTTCTTTACGTAAGATTTTATGGAGATTTTCTTTAATTTTCTTTTTAATTTTTACTAATCGCATTTCTAACACATTTCGTCCTCTTCCTAACTTTGGGTTTAGAAATAAGTTCTAGCCCAACAGGACTATGGAATTAAACATGGTTCCACCATAAAAGTGTTGGTGGCTTCAAAGAGAGGAAGTAAAGAAAATGAATTTTTCGGAGGTTTTCTGGAGGTATCAGAAAGAAAGAATAGGTTAACTAGAAGTAGTAATCAGTTGAAAATGACATTAAGTAAGGATTATTGTAACGAAATATATTTAAAATATTTCGAGGAATATGAAAAATCATTTTACGAATTTTCAAGGCTAAAAATGGTAGGTGAAAAAGTTTACCAAAGATATTTTGGAGTTGGAAAAGAGAGGTGAGGAATTGGATGAACGAATTGATCGTTTTACAGAATTAAAAGCAGAGCCACAAACCTCAGTTTGTAAAACGGTTGAATTTAGTCCAACTCTAGGTAAGATGAAGAAATTGTCCATCCCAATTTTATTGGTAAATTAAAAGAATATAGAACCTGGTGGGCTGCTTTTAAGGTAAATATATATAAAGATGTTGGGTCTAAGGAAGAAAAGCTTTAATATCTCCATCAATATCTCGCAGGTGAAATTTTAAAATTAATTGGAAATTTAGGTTACACCGCCAAAGCATATGATTCAGCGCTTGAACAACTTGAGATTAATTATGGAGGGGATGACCGAGCTTATAGAAGTCTTTTACGAGAATTGGAGAGATTTAGACTGTTAAGAGAAGGTCAGATAAAAGACATTGAATCATTGGTACAGCTAACTGAAACCCTTATAGTGAATTTGGAAGACATGGGTAGACAAAGTGAATTTGGAAGAAGTTTCATCTATGAAAAGTTAATTCAGCAATTAACTGAAGCCATGTTGGATGAGTGGATGATCGTATCTTCGAACATAGAAGATTCAGAAAAATCGGAGTGAAATGCCTTCAGGAATGGTTGCAAAAGAAATTGCAAAGAACCAATCAAATCTTTGAGATAAAATGAGGTACTGAATCCTTTAAGAGAACCTTTGAAGACCGAAATAAATTTAACATTGAATCTTAAAATCAAAAGTTCAGGTCTCACGTGCAGATTAGTGAAGACAAAGAATGACCATTTAGTAAAACTGGATGTTTCAATTGTGGAGGGAATCATTTGTTTCGAAAACTTTAACAAATATGGAAGTTTATAGAGTGCCAATAAAAAGGCTAACGCGTGCCACACTTTGGGCACCACTGCAGAAAGAGAAAAATTACCATTATAAAGATATTTCCAGTTGTGTCTTGATTCTACGACAAAATGATCAAAACAATTTAAAAGCAATGATTTAATATTTATTATGCTAAAAATGGATAAAAAGCTGCCAATATGCAAAAAGTAATAAAGTTGTCACATCCAAGTTACTTGAAAATTCAATTGAGTATTTCTTTCAAACTGGTAAAGAAATGGATTGGAATACATTTGAACAAGAAAAGGTCTTTTGGTGATTTTGATTGTAAGCCTACGAAAAGAAGCTACCAATTGGCAAAATTAAATTTTGCATGATCAAACATTTTTAAAGAATATAGGTGCAAGCATGTAGTTGGCTTGGCTATCCACAGTTGTAGGTTGAACCTCCACTTGCTGCAAAAAAATACTGATTGGTGAGAAACGGAAATTAGTAGACAAAATCAAGCATCTCGCGCACTAATTATTAATTAATTATTGTTTCTTACTTAGTGTGTTTTATAATATAAATAAACTGATAAATTTAAAATACTGACTTATTTTTTATTACCGACCATTTTATGATTATTTACTAACCAATTTTTATTTCAATCCTTACAAAATAATTTAATTACTGATCAAAAAATTTTAATTAATTAAATTTTAATTTTTAAAAAACTGACCATTTAATTAATTCCGTTTTTCAACTTTGTATTTAATGAGTTGGACCTGTAATAGCTGAAAAGTCTACAATTGTCTAAATCAAAAGTTCCGAAACTTAAATAATATGTTGGACATTCTGTCATTATGCGATGGATGGTGATGTAATGGCTGCGAGGTCATCAATACCAATGATACAATGTACATTAAAAATTGACATGAATAAGTTAGTGAACTACAGTCAAATTTCAACTTTGACAAACGTGGCGCCCACAGCATTACAATTACCGTGACGCTCTCTGCCTCTTGTACATGCAAAATCTAGTTATGCTCACTTGATTTTAGTAGTGAGCTACTTATAGTCGAATTCGTTGCAAGGGCATCTATTGAAAAGTATACTGATACAACTTAAGAATAAGATTTGTATCTATTTCACTTCATGAATATATAAATTAAACAATAATATAATTTAAAACTTAATTAATACAGAGTATCAAATAAACATTTTTTAATTATCTAAGATGAATTTAGGTTCTGACTAAGATGATGTTAAGGAACACCTCCAAATTATATTTTTTATAAGTCAATGCAGTACCAGTGATAAAACTTTATGTTCAAATAACTATAAGTTTTAGCTTCTGGCCAAAATCATTTTTAAAACGTCCTAAGTTATTTTAGAACCTCAGTCATTTTTCTTTTAAAAAGCTCCAAAAGAAGTACATTTCAGATTTTTTTGTGAAATTTACGAATTTAAACTAATTTTAATGAAATTTTTTTCAATAATTACAATAAAGAATCACAGATTTTACTTTGAATGTTATTTTGAATTTTCTTTATCTGAAACAAAATTAAAACTTATTGTGATAGAACTCACGGATGGTTGACTGTATTTAAATAGTTCAGTTGTTAGTTATATAAAATACACGCAAATTTAATATAGCTTTTTTTATTCCGAAAGTAGAAAGTAATTAACATACTGTTAACATATCATTAATTTTAAATTATTAAAATTCATGGCTGAAAAAAAATTGGATT
This sequence comes from Schmidtea polychroa, assembly GCA_959609185.1. Classification (NCBI taxonomy): domain Eukaryota; kingdom Metazoa; phylum Platyhelminthes; order Tricladida; family Dugesiidae; genus Schmidtea; species Schmidtea polychroa. The sequence goes on along the minus strand of CAUHTR010000543.1, from coordinate 117,939 downwards.
TTGAATCGGACAACTCAACTTTGAGTTTTCGAGAAAAGGACGACAAAACATCGTAAGATCTATTTATAAAATATTTTTGAAGTTAATATTTCTTTAGATTTTCAGATATTTCTTTGGAAACACTTCCATTTTGCGAAGGTGAAGATCTGACAATGTAAGAATTTTTTCATTTAATTACAAATAATTCAAATATTTTACAGCATATCAGATATTTCTAGTCAAACGCCTTTGTGTGAAGATATTCAACAAGTTCCATCGACATCTTTGGAATTGAAGAAAAAATTTCGAAAATTGTAAATTTTAATAACTTATTTTAAAAAAATAATATTTTCATAGAGAAAGGAGATTACAAAAACTTAAAAAACTATTTTATCCATATACGCCGCTTTTTTCCTAAATGTCTTAAAAAAATAAATGTGTTTGGTGATTATTTTATTTCTTTTTAGTTAAAAATATATACTTACATTACATAACTTATATTTTATTGAAATAATTCCAAATTCAAAACATGTCATAAAATACCTAAAAACACCTGAAATTTAATTATCAATATTTTATATTATAAATGCTGATTACAAGTAATATTTAAGAGCTTGAACAATGATCTCATAATTATATAAAATCAAAATTCAAGTCTTAAAATATACTTAAATTTAAAAAACTTACTTCTAAAACCATAAAATAAAATTGAATTGAAATGAAAAAAATGAAATAAACACTCTCATAAATGGTGAGTCATCGACTGATGAACACACCAACATGTATTATAGAGACTTTTAACATGTGGAATTAGGTGTAAAGTTATTAAATTTCGGAACAATAAATTTCTACACACAGGTAAGTTTGTGTGTTCCTATACTATAAATTTATTGATTTTTTTAGATTATAGAAGTTATTAAATTTCGGAATTAAATGTACCATTATTCTTATGATTATCATCACTAATATACTTATGGTTAATGTTATTACCTTTATTATTGGTATTATTATTAGTCCTACCATTATCATTGTTTTTAGTATTCGTATTGTAATTATCATTATTATTGTTAATATCATTATTCCTATTATTATTCATTTTATTCCCACCGATATAATTAACCGGACCATTAACATCTTAACTATTATTTTGCTATTCATTATTAATGTAATCAGTGAGTGTACTAGCACTTAATTTATATCCAATCATTATGCTTTTTCTCATCCCCATAATTAGTATATCACAAAATTTTTCTTTAAGAGAAAGATGTGTACCCTGAATTTGGAATATTTATCTCGGCCTTAATGTATGTTTTATTATTATTACGAACTACGTATCCTTCAATCTATGATTCAGATACTATTCTTATCCATCTTACTAGTGGGATGTCGAAAGCTGATTTAATACCTATATTGCTCTAATTATAACTATTATTATATACAATATTGATCAAAAAATCCCTGATACTAAAATTAGTAACAACAAGCGATTTTCTCCAATGCTAGCCCTAGAATCACTAGACTCTATTTTTAGTAACGCCCAGAACCCCTGACGACTAATAGAACCCATAAAATTCAGTGGAACCCCATCTACCAGCTACATGCCATCCCCAGAATATTAGCCAATCACCGTAGGCATATCGTCCTCAAAGGAAAACTGTGATAAAAGTTTCACCCATAAAGCTAAACAGCTACCCAACCTTCATAATCAGACAAGCAGTGTCAAACCTATTGATCAACCAAACCCATCACTTACCCAAACCATTACCTCTAGATCTGATCTCTACTTCAACGAATCTGATCAAGGGGATTATCATCAGTATGCATCCTAACTGTGAACCACTAGTTAACAATTAATTAATTAATTAATCAATTTAAGTAAAATGTATGCTTACATGTAACCCGTCAATATGGAGGAGGGGGTCGATTAAAATTTTCAAGGCTTCAAGGAGGTCACTATATGAAAAAGTTTAAGAAGCCCTGTTATAAATAATGTTTGCAGTAAATCAATTAAATATCTCATTATACAAAAATTACTTTCTTCTTTGTTTCTGAACACTATTTTTCTAAGATAATATATTTTTATTTTTTTAAATGAAAAGCATAGGAGATGCAACAGAAACACTCATTGTAATTCCGGACGTCCTGGAGTTCAAATAATATAGAAATGATTATTCGTGGATTCCTCATATTTTAGAACGAATCCAGTAAAATTTAAACTAAACTTTGAATTTTAAAGCCTAACCTGATCCTGTGCCCTTATTTGTTCCGATATATTATAGAGCAGTGTTCTATAATATGGCAATAGGGCCCCAGTTGGGGCATTTTGACATTTCGTTGGGGAAATTTCGAAAATAATGGATTTTTAAAATTTGATAAATCATAATTCTTCTCAAGTATATACGTCGTATTTTATATATATTATGATAGAAACAATTTCTTAACACCGAAGATATAGTTCTAACCAAGATCTATAAGCAAAATTGAAATTTTTAAGTAAGGGCTTGTAAAATAATTTGTTAATTAATTCAAAAACTGGGGCAATTTGAATTTTAAACTCTTTTGTTGGGGACATAGAGCATAACACGATGAGAAGCACTGTTATGCTAAGGTAGGTACTGCATTATATTATTATTTGTAATATTCTTATTACGAATATATTCTATATATTACTGTATATTTTTCTGGTGGGGGATGGCGCCAGTTATGCTCGATAATTATTTTTCACTTTCTAAGATAGGAGGATTTAACAATAAGTAATCCTGTACTCACTAAGTCATAGAGGGTTAATGGCTAAATTCGATGTCAATTACAATATTTTTTAGGTTTTTCAAAATCTATATCAAATTTTAAGGCAATATTGCTATTAAGATTTTAATAAAGGTATCATAAAACGTTTTGTTAAAATACGATTATTTAAGAACTAATTTGAATTAAAAAATTTGATAAGTATCATAAAGAATTGATAACGAAGCGTTTCGGTAAAAATCATTTCTTTACCAATAATTAAAATTAGTCATTATTTAATAAGCTTTACAATAAAAATGGCTGAATTCCTTCATTTTTTTCTAGATAAAATTAATTAAAATCACCAAATAAATAAAATAATATTTTTAAGATTTATATAAATTTTCTCCGTCATTTTCATCTAAAACCTATCGACAAAGATCATCAGTTAATTGAATAAATCAGCATCCAGTTGTTAATCCAGTATGAATAATGTAAATAATTTCTATTAACACAAATTGCATGCCATTCAACTATTCTCCAAACGTGACATTTGCACATTATTCAATATTCCAAAGTCAACACACATTAATTCTTACATTATAGAGAATTTCACAACATCCATTTACAAACGAAATTGTACCAACAATTGTCAGAAAACCATCTCAACTGATTAAATCACATGAGGAGTTGATTACCATCGGCACTATTACAGATGTCGTGTAAACAGCAAAGACAGAGAAATTTCAGATGCTGACTCAATGCTTACCTGAACAAAGACATTCATTGAATTTGGCATATATATAGATTAAATTACAAATTAAAAATCCTGTCGCAAACTCCTTTTTTTTACAAAACGGGAATATGAACAGCCTAACGACTATATTGGATTGAATATTGGATTGGCACAACTGTTGAAACAAAGTAAAATCTATATCGAGCATGCATGAATATTTCACTCTCTCCGAATGTTTGCATGCGTGTATGTGTGTGCGATTCATTTATTGTTCCACATTTCGAGAGTAGTGACTACCAATGAGTCATAAATTATGAGGAATGACAGCTGGATTAAGCTTATCAAAGTATGGTGGCAGCAATAAAACTTTTACGGAATTATTCAATTGATATAAATGAAAAAAATAAAATTTCAGACATTAAATGAATTAATTACAATTAATGGATGATTTAAATAAAATATTTTATACATAATTAAAAGTTTAAAAGTCAATGATGTTATTATGTAATATTTAATCAACATTGAACTTTCAAAATGCAACAACGCAATCCCAACATACAGTTCTTTTTAATCAAAAAGTCGCCAAATAAAACTCTAATGTTCATGATGTTTATCACGCATACATAACACGTGTGCGTGTAACAGAAACTTGTGTGTTTATTACAGTCGTGTGTGGGTACTCTCGTAAAATTCAATGATAATGTAGCATAACTCGGTTAGCTAGGATGCGATCTCTAACAATGCTAACACACTCGTATGATTCCTATTGGCTAAAATCTTTTATGGAAAACCCGGTTAAATTCCGGTGCATTAGTTTATCTCTTAATAAAGATTACCTAAACATTGTCAATGGAGATTTATCGTATTAGAGAAGAAGTTGATTCCTTAGATTTACAGAATGTTGAAAATTTAACGAATAATATGAAAACGGCTTGTCCAACATTGGATAATACTGAACTTAATAGTTACATTGAATCCACTTCAGACTATTTAAAAGACAGCGATGATAAAGAAAATCATGATATTTCCAATGAAAATAGTTTTGATAGGATATCGAGAAGGCCGGTTGAAAGCTGGAAATATTTACCGGTATGTAATTTGGAGTTTATTAAATATTTTATGATGAATTTTAGTTGAAAGCCGAAAATAATAGAACAAGTTACAAATGCTCTCTTTGTTCTTCCGTATATCAACACAAGAAATCCTTAAACAAACATTGGAAGGATAAACATTCAGCTAATAATTCAGTTAGTTGTCCTGATCGAATGAATGAAAATTCTCAATCGATGTATGCGGGTAGTGGTGCAATAATATGTCAAAATAAAACGGATATGAGTAATTTTTCATTAAAGAATGAACCAAGTGTTTCTCTATTCCCAACTAGTGAAGAACTAGATAATAAATATTCTAAAGTTCATAGAAAACGAATGAGTTTACAATTAGATAGTGAAAATAAAGAAAATGTTCAATCAAAAAGAATGTCTCTAATGCAGCCACTATCAGTAAATAATTTACCTTTAGTACTGCGATCGAATAACAACATGGTGAAATTTGTTAATAATATAGTTATCAATAGCAATTTTCACAACCCTGCTTCATCTGAATCAACGGAAAATATTCTTGACTTACGTAAACCAAACAATGGAGCTCTCGATTTACGAACCAGCTCGAAATCAGTAGCTTTAAATCGAATGATATTTCGTTGTTTCCAATGCACATTTCGATCGGGAACTATGTTTGAGTTGAATGAACATTTTAAATTATCGCATATGCAAATTCTACTCGGCGTGAAATCATTTCAGGTTCCCGTCAATCTTTATCAGAAATTATTAACGAACCAATTCAATGCTATTATTAGAACAGAGAGCGAACCAATAGAAACTTTTAATTCGCTTATAAACTGCAATTTATGTGGCATAATTTTCCCCACTAGATATGACATGATACAGCATATTGGCGCTGTACATGAAATGGAAATGGTTTGGATTTGCCTCGTTTGTGGATATGGTTGTTGCCATCCTATTCAATTAAGTCATCATTTTCAATCTCATTCAAACATTCAAATGTTATCGAAACCGATATCGGTTTGTTCTTGGCCTAGTAATCAAATCAATCCCCTTATTCCGTGCAATATAGCTGCTAACAGCAATATCAATAATATCACTCCTAATAATAATAATAACAATAATAATAATAATAATAATAGCAATAATAATAGTAATCCGCAAATTGAAAAGTTTATTCCACCAGATTTTGAAAATCATTTAGCCTCATCGACCCCGATTTCTGCAAATAAATACAAACGGATAACATCGAAAAAAGAGCCGCAAATTCCCGATTCATTCAGCATTAAAGAAAAAACTCTTAAGTGTCTGGTGTGCGACGCAACAGCTCGTTGGCGCAGTGAACTTTTTACTCACATGATCACTCACAGTGAACACCGATCGTTTGGCTGCAAGTTCTGCAGTTATCGCAGCAAATGGAAATGGGATGTCCCGAAACACTTGAAACGATGTCGATTGGCGCCTGCAAATGTTAGAAAACCCGATGTTCAGAATTCGTATTTGATTACTCTGTTGCAGCACTATTCCCCGCCGCCGGTAAGCTGATATTTCATTGATACGATTTGAGTCAGAAAATGTCACGTCAAGCTAGACAATGAAATACTTGTCAAAAAAACTGATTTTATGTATAAATAATGAAGAAATTACGAGACTGAAATGATCAATTAATTGCCATGTTTCTGTAATTTTGTTCGAAATTTAATTGTCGCAAATTCAACATTAAACGATTGACGAATGTTTCGAGAATTTAATCGCAAAATTAATCTTATCAAACCAATAAAAATGAGATAAAAAATCAATTTAAACTATTACGTTCTTGTTCGCTCGCTTATATTGAACTGCGTCGAAATAATCTCGGCTTCCTTAAGGATAAGAAAATCATGTTGAGAAATCACAAGTTCATGATGAAATGACAGTTTTCCCCAATAGCGGCAATTCACGTATCTGAAGCGGTTTTTTTTTGTTTTTTTTTCTTCATAAGTGATTCATTAACGTGGAAAAATTGAACAAAGAATCTTTCACGCATTTAAGATCATTTTTAAATTCCTATTTTGTTTTCTATTTATGAAACAAAATTATTTAGGTTAATTTATTTTATAAAAAATTAGCAAAATTTATGATTTCTTTGTGGTTTTTAAATGAAAATTAATTAATCAATTAACTTATTATTGTATTAATATCAAATTGAAAATCAATTTTTGTCTAAAATTAACAAACGACCAAAAATATTTGCCATCGAAATACAATACTTTTCTATGATAAATAATAATGATTTTTTAATTATCGCCACTACTTACTAATAAATAGCTCCATGCGATCATTAACTTTCGATTAATTTTATTTCAACAATTTAGGGAGACATTTTATACCAATTCATGAAAGAATACAATATCAAGGATATCGGTTCTTTGAATAAGTCTATTTGTGTTAAAAATGAAAATGATGAAAGTTTTCACAATCCCGACCCGTCATCTGCGAGTGCAGAAATCGATGGAAAACTTGAAATGAAATTATCAGAAATTGATTTACCACAAGAAACTGCATACGAAGCCATTTCTGATATTTCCAATGACCTCGATGTTGATGTCGGTACCGATTTGGTGTTGACTACGAAAGAAAATTCTTCCAATTCTGAAACCGCATTAAAATATACTTTCAAGCGTTGCCCTTGGTGTCAAGCATTTTTAACAAACAAACCATCAGAAATGAGCAATCATTTAGCACAATATCACGGCGACGTAGAGTCTAGCCATTCGTGATTATTATTATGATTATTATTATAGTTATTAAGATATTTAACAACTGCAAACGAGTTTATACATGTAATATTACAGATCATTCTAGTTTTCTACAAAAATTGATGCCAGCTTTGTTTATTGCATTTTCTACGATAATTGAATTTCTATAAATATATTTGTGTTTTGTTTACTTTACCAATGACTGCATTCAATAAATCTTTTTATTTTTATTATGGGATTTTGTGTAAGAATATTATTTTTTATTAGACATTGTTTGTATTGGTGTTTTATATCGGATGAATTGATATTTTCGTGTATCTGCTCAACGGTTGAAATCAAATAAAAATAAATAAATTTTAAAAATTGTTTTGGTTTTTAATTTTTACAAATTTTACTGTACTTTGAAAGGTAATATTATAATATGCAGAACTGAATTAAAAAATTTTATTTTCATTGGATTCTCATTGAACATACTACTAAGGGGTGGGCAGTCGAATATGACAATTTTTTCTTACATAATCAACCTTTCTTTTGGTAATTATTTCATGTTACATTAAATTTGTAGAGTTCTGTTAATCTGAACTTCCTGGTAATTATATAAAGAAAAATTCGAAGACTTTGAATAATTATTGATTAAAACAAACAAATATATAAACATATATGTGGTGGGTTACTGATGATCAAATATTTTGCTCTTTAGTGCTGTTACCAGCGTAACCCAAGATACAACATTGTTTACCGCTTGATACCCGTTGAGCGATCAACGTTGGTACTGTATCAAGAGGGTGAGTGCTCGCAAAAAGTGAGCGCACTACTTGCACTGTAATTGTCGAACACTCCTATGGGTTCACGGACTGCCGATAGAAGGCTTGTGTCCGATTTGGCCTGGTCCCTTCACCAGATTGTCTTCCCAATACCATACCCTATTCATCCCCTTTATCTCCCACATACATCATTTTTTCCAATTCATGCACACACGCACATGTTTCATGGCAACTCTCTAGTGAAAGTTAATAATTATTTATTAAAATACCACACATAATTCAGGTTTATGTTGGGTTAATTTCCCGTTCAATCAAAATACCAAAAATTAATACTTAATTTTAATTCAGGCAATCCAGATTAAATTAAAGTTGAGTTTAATTATCCATATTTCTTTTCCTTTTAAAAATTAAATTTTCAATTAATAATAAGAATAAAAATTTAATCCAAGGTGTTTAAATCACCTATTTATAATTATTATCCAGTTATTTTGCATTATGGAATTACTAATTTTTATTGATAAATTTATTGAAGAAGGCAATATAGAATATGGCGGAATAGCAATATATAATTCTATTCAAGTGTGTTCAGATTTTATTTGGTTTATAATGAGCCATGTCGTTATAAAAGATTGCAATGGTCGGATGTTCGAAGGTTTATTTCTAGCGTTTATTCATTTAGGTTCTACACGAGATCCAATTTATGCTATTCGGAATTTAATTAGTCGAAATGGACATCCGGATTTTATTAAATTATTTTTAATCATTGTTTCGACTTTGTGTATTATATTTATTCTAAATGTGAAAATCGTTTTCCAGTTTTCAGATTATCTTGATTGTGATGAAAAACGTTTTCATGCTCATTCGTATAGATTAATAACAACTGGATCCATTTCGTTTGTTTAATGCGATTTATTTATCGAGATCGGCAGTACCTTTTTTGAGAGATCGAATTATCAATTCGTCTTCATCAACGGAAACGTGTATCGTTACACGACATGTGCCGAGCAATATCGATGAAATGTGCTATGGTTATTCATTAATCATTCAATCTCCAATGCCAAATCCAGCTCGAATTTCAAGATTACTCTATTTAGTTTTTTATTTTGAAAATTATTTCTTGTATTATTTTGCATTTGAACTGGGTATTTTACGTTTCTCATTCGCCTGGCTTTGTTCATGAAGATAAGTTAAAGGTTTCTCGCAGCATTGTTGTGAAATCACAGGAAGAAATTGTCCGTTTGTTGAAATGTTCATCAGTTATCAGTGGTACTATTATTGGTGTCCTTGCTGTTTGGGAGATTTCGTAAATTTCCCAATTGTCAGTTTGATTGGTTTTGTGAATTTTGCTACGCACTGTATCAATTTTTAATGTAATCAGATTATAATATTTTTTGAAAATTAAATCTAAATGAATATTTATTTTATTTGTATATATTCTTTTTATTCATTCATTCTTATGCTTTCTTATTCTATGTATAATAATGATGATAATAATAATCGTAGTAATAATAATAACACTAAGGGTAATAATGAGAATAATAATACATGCAAAGTCATAAAAAAAATTTTTTTGGATTATAGGACGACTAGAATTAACCTTAATTCCTGTTATTATACAACTTGGGGTCTTTATGGGGGAAGGTGGTCATATTTTTATAAGGTTGTTTTATAAATCGGTATGTACATACACACATCCACTTATATATACATATACATATACACCCACACATATACACATATATGGATATAGTTTAAATTAATAATATTGATGTCGTTTTCAGGGGGGGGGTGTTACTAAAAATAGGTTTTAGTGATTTTCCGTAATTTTATTGGAAGATAGGGCCATTGAGACTAAATTTAGAGATAGGGGAATCCCAAAATCAATAATTGGTTTTATAATTTTATTTTTTTGAAATAAAGATAATTATTTTAATAATATAATAATAATAGTAATGATAATAGTAATAATAATGATAAGAGTGGTAATGTTAATGGTAATAATACTAATAATAATAATAATAGTAATAATAATAATAATAATAATAATAATAATATTAATAACGATAATAATAATAATGTTAATAATAATAATAAATGTAAGTTTATATTTTTACAAGATTCCCACATATGGGGGGTATCATTTACGAAAAATTATGGAATTATTTATTTTTTTTTTTTGGTTTGATTTGAAATATAATTTAACTCTATACGAAGATGATATAATTTAGTGTACCTAAGGTATAGTTAATGGCTACATGATTTGAAGGGGGGTCATTTATGAAAATTTTCAATTTATATTTTAAAATATAATATAAGTTAAATATATATTAGGATAAGTTAATTTAAAATGCTTAGGTAATGGGTAATGACTGTATAATTTTGAGGGGGTCAGTTATGAACATTTCCAATTTAGAATTTTAAATATACTATAAGTTAAATATATATTAAAAGAAGTTAATTTAGGGTATTTATGTAATGGCTAATGAATGTATAATTCGGAGGGGGGTCATTTATGAACATTTACAATTTATATTTTAAAATATACTATAAGTTAAATATATATTAAGATAAGCTAATTTAGTATATTTAGGTGGTAGTTGATGACTATATGGTTTATGGGGGGTCTTTGATGAAAAATTTTCAACTATGATGTTAAAGGCAATCTAAGTTAAGTTAAATTTATAGTTTATATTTTAAAGCTAATATAATTTTATAATTTATACTTTTAGGTTTATAATTTATATTTGGTGAAGTTCAATTTATAGTTTATATTTCTAAAGCTAATATAATTTTATAATTTATATTTTTAAGTTTATACTTTATATTTTTATGAAGCTAATTTTATGGTTTATATTTTAAAGCTAATATAATTTTATAATTTATACTTTTAAGTTTATAATTTATATTTGGTGAAGTTCAATTTATAGTTTATATTTCTAAAGCTAATATAATTTTATAATTTATACTTTTAAGTTTATAGTTTATATTTTATGAAGTTAAGTTAAATTTATAGTTTATATTTTAAAGCCAATATAATTTTATAATTTATATTTTTATGAAGTTAAATTTATAGTTTATATTTCTAAAGCTAATATAATTTTATAATTTATATTTTATGAAGTTAAATTTATAGTTTATATTTCTAAAGCTAATAAAATTTTATAATTTATACTTTTATAATTAACTTAGAGTTATAATTTATAATTTTTATCGTCAATACAAATTTGTAATTTATAATTTCAAGAAATTAAATTTATAATTTATACCTTTATAACTAACCATAATTTATATTTTGAAGAAATTAAATCTATAAGTACAATTCACATTTTTATGAAATTGAGAGGATAATTTATACTTTTATGGGTTTACGATTTATATTTTTATAGTTAGTTTAGAGTCTATTCAATTTAGAATAATGTGAATAATGTGTAGAATAATGTGAAGATGTTGCCCGAACTTATAAGTTATAGATATGATATTAGTAGTTTATAGATAAAGAGACTTTATCAATATGTCTACGGGAGTTTGCGCATACCAAGACCATTACGATAGAGAAATTTAGTTTGCATCAAAATAGGTTATTTTGTGGGCATCTATAGATATTAGTTCGCTTACCAGTGCGATTGAGATTATAACATCATAGGTCCTACTCATCGCATGAACTTTAGGTTGCAGTATTCTTACAGGGAATGGTTCAAAATTTTTAAGTCTTTAATTGCCTTAAAAAATTTTGCGCAGGGATCTCCCTGTTATTTTGAGTTAATTAGTTTCTTAGGTTCACATTGAATTTATAGTTTAAGAGGGATTCGTTTAGAAATAACCAGCTACACTAGCATGTTGTATTGTGTGAAATTTGAGTCAGGGGATATTCCCCGTTTATCAGTTCTTAATGTTGTGTGCAAAATAGTATAATTTAAGTGTTAATTTAGGTATGTAAGTTAACGAAAAGGTCGATTTAATTAAAATTTACCTACTTTCCCGACTACACTGAGTACGGTACGATAGGCCCTATTGTAATATGTATCCACAATTAGTTTCCCATAATTATTTCGTCCGCATAGTCCCTGTGACTATGCCAACTACCAAGAAGGATTTATACGCCCTACTCATGGTTAAACACCAATAGTTCGTGGCGACCTCTGGTTAAGATTATGATTTTAGTGCATGTAGGGTCGATGACCCGAAATCATTATGAACTGTGCATTCATAACTGACAAAGTGCATAGGTGCAGGTTTGGCTGGGATCTCGCTTCAAAATCATTGATAACCGACGGTCTCATTCAAATCTACACCTCTATAATTAAATAGAAATAATGAAAACAAGGTTTCAATAATAATAATTTATAATTCACAATGAAATCGTCCTTACTTACAATCTCAGAAAAATCAAAATCAAAAATTTGGCATAAGAGTAAAATATTCATTTTCATCTTTTTCCTTGCTTAAAAAGTGACGAAATGTGTTAGTTTATATAGCCTCTGTTTGACGTGTAAGTATACATGCGTGCATTGATGCAGTAAAACAAATTCAGATTATTTTAATTCTCGAACATTCGATTTTTAATTTTTATCGATTTATATATATCATTATATAAGTGTATATATATATATATATATATATATATATATATATATATATATATATATATATATATAATAATTAAATTACCTTATTAATAATTGTCGTGAATGGTTTGATGGGTGTGTGTATATTATTGTATGCCTGAAACATATATCACATTTCATGTTCATTATTACATAACAGTCTTCAATCCTAACTAGATAAATACTTAAACTCTTATGTCATAAAATAGAATATCCGAATTGCTGCGGATTATTCCTCAACCAAAAATGTACTCAATTAATAAAGATCTCGAAGAATTTGTCGTGTCAATAAAAAACTATTTTGATATGATTAAACTAGATGAAGAGTAAAGAAATGTCGCGGTTCGAGCATATTTAGACGAGAAAAGCAGGAAGAAATATGTTTAAACCCCATTTGGAAACAATTTAGAAGAAAGATTAAGAAAAACCTTCGAAGCACTAACAAATCTAGCGGAAGATTTACAAAATGCCTTGAGCTATCGAAAAGTCAATTTAACTGTCGACTACTAAATCAAGACTATAGAGAAAAATGTCGAACGTGTAATCAGGCACAAAATTACAAGCAGTAAATGACAGCATTTTTATTAAAATAGTGATTGGATGTTGGTAACATTAGAAATAATAAATGTTTACTAAACTTTAGAAGGGAATTTTAGAATTAAAAGAATTAGTAAAAACGTATTTGAAAAATTGATTAAAATGAAAGGTCACGTGAGCCTAATAGAGATAATATAGAGGTTTCCAAACATGTTTATGTTGAATAAATGGGACATAAGCCTAACAGATATTTTAAAGCATAAAATACAAACAAAATGATTTATTTTAGAAAACTCATTGTGTAAAGAACCTCCGTAGTTTTTTAGGATTAACGAATTATTACCGGAAATTAATTAAAAACTATTCAAGTATATCCCGGCCCTTAAAAAAATTAATTACGGCTACTAAAGATAAGATTCAATGGTCCAATGAGTGTGAAATATTTTTTGACAAACTTAAATATCATATAGTCAACGCACCGATACTAGCACATATGGATTTTGGAAAAGAATTCATCCTTGATACATATGCTAGTTTCAGCACCACAAGTGCCGTAGTATCACAAAGAAACAGTTTCAATAATGAAAACGTTATAACTTATGGTTCTAAAAGTTTGAATACTCACGAGATTGGTTATAGCATAACAAAAAAGAATTGTTGTCTGTATTTCACTTTACACAATATTTCAAAACTACCTTTATGGAAGGAAATTCATTTTACGTACTAATCACAAAGCAATAACATTTATGATTACAACAAAGAAACCAATAACAGCCAGATTTCAAAATTGAATTAAATTTTTGATTAGTTCGAATATGAAACTAGAATATCGCAAAGACGAATTACATTCTAAAGCAGATGCTTTATCTAGAGTGGATATTAGACAGTCCTATTAAAAAATGGATATTAAAATTTGTTTCACCAAAAGTAATCTACGTAGTTAGATGGAATTTAAACTACTGGAAAATGAACATAATATCAATTTAAATTGCTTGATGTGCAAAGATTGGCTGTGAAGGCGCTAAAAAGAGAATTTTTAAATAATATTTATTGTTCTAAGTGTTTTTGTTATTTTTATTTGTTGTAAATGTAATATACGTATTGTTAAACATGAATATAATTTCACAATTCAGCCCTTGACAAATGCATCTCGCGACTTACAGTATAAATCTGCAAATTTCTTGTTATCTATTTCTTATTATAACTTAATATATCTATAATTTGGCATCATATAACATATTTTCATATAAAAGTGATAGTATTATTTTCCACATAATAAAATCCTTATTTGATAACAGTTTTCTATGCGAGAAACGCATTATTATCGTGAATTATCGTGAATGGTATGATGTGTTGGTGTATGTTTTTGTATGTCTGAAACATTTGTCATATTTCATGTTCATTATTACACAATAGTCTTCGATCCTAACGAGATAAATACTTGAACTGTTATGTCATAAAATAGATATTAGAAAATTCTAGACTTTGATTTATTTAAAAACACACACGTGAAAAAGGATTTTAATTAGTGCCTTCATTTTTAAAAAGTTAAAACATGTAAATAAAAAGATGAAATAAAAGCTCGGCATATATTGGTGATATGAATGTGATACCTTTGGCGTTTGATATGCCTAGAAACTGCGATATCGGAGAAGAGGATCGAGGATGTGAAAATTGTAATTAACGGTATAGAGAAGTAACTTTAATGTGGTTTTATGCGTTACATCAAATGGTAAGAAGTGCAATCCGATGGTTATTTTCAAGAAAAAAACGATATCAAAATGCAACTTTCCAAAGAAAAAAAAGCTAATAGCGTCGTTATAAATGGGGAACACACTAAAGTAATACATCCATATGATATAACTTTTAATAGATAATTTAAATCAAAGATTAGAAATTGCTTGGAGAAATGGATGATTGACCGGGAAAATGCATATACCAAATGTGAAAATCAAAAATGTATTTCTTATGAAGAAGTTTACAGGTGGATTGAAAAGACATGAAATGAAATCAGTCCGGAGTGCATTTAGAACGGGTTTAAGAAGGCAGATAAGTGCTGGAAGAGACGTGTTTTTAGTTATATGCAAGATGTTTATATATACAGTTTTTAACATTTAAATTATTATATATTTGAAATATTTTCATGTATTCCACGCTGTAGTGAATTAATCAAATATAAAAAACTTAAAAATTGGATAAAAAAAATATTTATGTTAATAAAAAAAACATTTATATTATTATGAAAAAATTCATTTGTTTTATTATTCAAGTTTATTTTAAAAGGCTATATATCAAATAAAAATTATAGTGATTTGGCTATTTTTCTTAATAATTATTTATGGATTATCTTATCAACGATCGGTTCACGGAATATTCCGATGGAATTATTTTTTACAAGGAGTTTTACAAAATAAAGAGAAAAATCTGGAAAATCTGGGCCTGCATTTCTTTATTAATATTACCTATGACATTTTTGTGCAATGCCAATTATGTTGGCGATTTATTTCTACCCGATATGCCAAATGAAACCTTGAAAGAAACGTCGGGTTATCGAGATATCAATTCTTCAGGGGTCATTGAAATTGTTATTAAAGTTCCTGACTCAACTTTAGTTAATATGAAGTCATTTGGAAAATCGTATTGTTTCCACCTCTTTATCAAATTCAAATTTACTATATGAATTTAACGTAGATTACTTGAATAATTATATCAATTATTGGCTTCACAAATATCAACGGCGGCTGTGGGAGGCAGAATTGAACAAGTTTCGACATTATTTCACAACAATCAAAGGCTTGCAGATTCATTTTATTCATGTTAAACCGATTGTAAAACCAAAAAGGTTATCCAGTAACAATGATGGCCTGATAGATGAAACTCAGTTTCAAGATATGCTCAGCTGCCGATATTTTAATAATCCAAAAGCGGATTCGTTTAATGAAAAGGTCAAAGAAAGTCCTTCACCAATCAAGAAGGAGCAAACTACGACAATGGTATCAGAAGTGACCGGACCAAATACTAAAAAAGTAAATTCATTGCATTTTGCCCCCCCCCATTTACGGAATATCGGGGCGCCTATATTATTATTATTATTATTATTAGTATCATCATTATTATGGTTCTAGGACAAAATGTCACCGGACAAAATGTCGCGGACAAAATGTCGCGGACAAAATGTCATGTGGACAAAATGTCTTAGGCAAAATATACATACTCAGAGTTTATCCGACAAAATATTTTGTCCCCCTATGGGTATTCGTGGCAAAGGTACTGATCACACTCAACATGTCGCAATGGTATATTATCAACAACATTTATACCATGACATTTTGTCCATGACATATTGTCCATGACATATTGTCCGCGACATATTGTCCACGACATTTTGTCCGGTGACATTTTGTCCAGTGACATATTGTCCGCGACATTTTGTCCATGACATATTGTCCACGACATTTTGTCCGGTGACATTTTGTCCAGTGACATTTTGTCCGGTGACATTTTGTCCGGCCACCCATTATTATCATTACCATTATTAATATTATTATCATTATTACCATTAATATTATTAATATCATTATTATTACCCACCCTATATTTTTATTTATTTAAAAAAAATATTATCTCTTGGGCCCTACACACCACCCGCGCGTCATCACCATCTTCATACAATTTTTCGGACTCGTTTCTGTCAATGTAGACGTTACAATAAAGGTGTCTAAACTCATTGACACACTACAGCGACATTTTTCATATGGCGGCCCCTTGTTGCTTTCTTTTAATGGCGCTATTTTAAACGACGCTATCACTTTTCGACGCCGGCGTCACCTCACTATTATATCATATTCCCCTATATATGGCGGAGCACCATCTAGCGTAGATAGTGACCCCGAAATTGAGGATAAGAAGCCCAAAACAGTCACAAAAAAGCCGAGAGTTGCCCGCGGCGCCGCCTCCGACCAGAGTTCAAAGGCCAACGTTAATTGCCCATTCTTTCTGGATGAAAACCGATCCTCCGACACACGCACTCAGAGCACAACGCGCGTAGTATATTGGAAAATTAATATTAGACACTAGACATACGATTTCAGAAAAATGTTAGCATTAATTGTTAGAATGTGATGAGTACTTTTAAAAGGTAAATGACGCAAATCAACGACTCATCTGGTAGTTTAGAGACACTGAAATACTTCTGTAACTTACCTATTCGAAACAATCTATGGAAATCTAAAAAAATTATTTATCTGTTGTTAACGAATACAGCATGTATCGGTTGAATTACAAAACGAGCTCGACGTCAAAAGTCTAATTGAAATAGACAATAATCTGTTGAAATAAATATNCGTCAAAAGTCTAATTGAAATAGACAATAATCTGTTGAAATAAATATATATATATATATATATATATAAGTATAGAAGTCGCCAAACATGAAAAATCTAGAAAATCATCAACTACAATCTGTATCGGTACTGTTTCTATCCTTAAAAGTATGCAAAATTGAGTTGAGTCATTAGCAACAGTAGTGGCAAATTTCTAACTTCCTTAACAACAGGGAGTTTATGACACAAAAAATTTATTACACATACATTTATGGTTTCGATTATAAATTGTTACTGGTTTTTAATAATTCAATTTATATTATTATTGTAAAGAAGTTTGAATCTAAACCAATTCTTTTCAAAAAATTAAAGATAAGTTATTGGGTTGTTGCACGTGTAATTATTGATTCCATTCATGACATGCTTTCAATAAAAATGTTTTAGAATAATATATTCAATTATTATATTATATCCTGGATGTGTGAATAAATATTTTGATGTTTCTAACACTTATACCCAATAATATTACATTATGAAATTATAAATCTTATAGCAGGAGTGGGCAACCGTTTTTAGTGCAAGGGGCCTAATGAAAATTAATATTTTGTTGGTGTGGGACACGATAAAATTATAAGAATATAGACAATAAGGTTACCAAATATTTAACAAATTTAAAATAATAATATTGAGATATTAATTAGATCTAATAACTCTAGTTAATCATAATAAAAGCCTAAGTAGTTAATAAGATAAATACATACGTTACATATAGTTTATTTAAAATAATTTGAAAAATGTCATTTAATGAGATTTTTGAAATTGTAAACTGTTTTTAACTAGTTTTCCAAAAATCGGAGTCAAAATACCTGTTGAAATCCGTAGAATGGAATCCAGATTTGTATCAGACAGCTGAGATCGATACACTGATTTATTGATGTTCATGCAGGAAAATGTTTGTTTACAGATGTAAGTTGATGCAAATAAAACAAACATTTTCTTGGTAGTGTTGTATATTTGGAAACTTGTCACTTTTAAGTGGTGTAAAAAATTTTGTTAATTCCATATCTTTGAAAGTATAAAGTGATGATTTCTTGGTAGCAGCATTTATTATTTAAAACAAATAAGTGATAATTTAAGCCTTTTGATGCGAATAATTTATTTAATGAAAAAACTTTCGACTATAAACATTTCGATTATAAGAATTTTCCATTAAATACATTATTCGCAGCAAAAGGCTTAAATTATCACTTAATTTTTTTCAAATCTTTGAAATTCTCATTGAGAATGTTGTCATTCTGCAAATCTATTAATTCAAGTTGCAGATCAGTAGAAGCTTTTTCAAAATCATATTAAAATGACATGGTGAAGATAAACTGGTCCTCAAGAGCTTGAAAATCACTAAAACGTCTTGAAAACTCTTCTTTTAAAGATAAAATCTAATGGCTATAGTTTTTTGCACATTATGAAGAAACAGGTTGTGTCTTAAGTGTTGAATAAAATTTTGTTCTTTCAGAAGTTTGGAGAACAGCAACAGTTTAACTTGAAGAGACTTAACTTCTGCAAAATCTCCATAAACAAAAAGACCTTTACCTTTAGTTCATTAAAGTTTGTGCAGAATGTCAACTGTAAATGCAAAATCAAACAGCCATTCCGCATTTTTCTTCAGAGTTGAGAACTCAATAGGTTGGGATTGGTGTGTTTGTGAAATCACTCTTTTTAGGTGGTGGTTCACAAATTAGCAATGGAACACCGAGGGTCTCGCACGGGCCACATTAAACGTTACGCGGACCGTAGTTTGCCCACTCCTGTCCTATAGTTAACCCTTAATAACTATTATTTCTCACAAAACTTCATTAGAACACACCAATTGCCTGTTATGACTGTGGTTTCTGTACATGCATAAACACTTCCCGACATAATTTGTCTATACATACAAGTACAAACTTGCAAATAACGAATTGATACACTGTGATGAAAACTTTTAATTTAATTAATTTTTATTATAGTGATTCTACTTTATTATTTTATCATTCATCAGTTTAAAACTTAAATTATGCTGCTTCCAAGAAATTATTATTATTATCATTATTATTTAAAATGAATTATATTTCTTTATTTTATATTTAATGACTAGTAGTTTGTGGCTTTATTAGTGGCTGATATGCCAACAGTTTTTAATCAGTGTTATGAATTTTTCTCGATAATTAGCAGTCTTAAATCGGGAATTCAAATATATTTTGGATTTAGTTCCTTTCGTTTGATGTATTTTAAGTATTGAAGAAAATATAAATGGCAAAATGATAACTGAGATTATAAATCAAGATTCTATGGGTATATATATATATATATATATATATATATATATATATATATATATATATATATATATATATGGACAACGTATTTACCAGGCCTCAATTTGTTTCAAGATCTTGTTGCTGTACCAAATCTTGTAAGCTATAAAAGTTGTCTGTATTCTAATTTTGTATAAATTTTTTAATATCAAGGAAAAACCTGTGAAAATATAAAGGAATGTCGCTTATAAAAAGATTTGAAGTATTTTGAATCTTATCAATTAGTCTTATTTAATTATATTATTTGGGATTAGCTAAACACATCATACACGGCTTTGACAAAGACTGATTTAGTCGAAAAACTTCCAGGAAATTTTTATTCTGAATTGGCTATAGCAGGAATGAGTATCACGTGGCTCGCGGTGGTCCATTTTATTCAGCAAATATAAAAGTAAACAAAAAATAAATTGTGTTAAATAGTATCATTAGATATCTACAAGCAATATCAGACATGTAATCTTGAAAACGATATGACACTGAATTCTTTCTAGAGGACTTTTAACCTCTTAAGTGGCTATGACGAATATATGCGTCATCAACTAAATTGACCTAAATTGACAAAATATGTTAAAAATATATCATAAATATTGCTTTTCTTAACATATTATCTTAATAAATATCATCCAATAAGATTTTATTTTATTTTTTGTAATACGCTAGCGGATAACAAAACTCGCCGCTGAGGAGCGCATTTCGTTTGACGAAATAAACCACTTAAGAGGTTAAACAGCAGGATTTTAGAGAATTTATATTAAAGACCTACAAAACTTGATGCGCAAAATGATGAGAGAAATCAAACCACTCCACTCTATACCTATCCTGCTCCCAACCATTGAATAAAACAATATTTATACCAAGCGGTACACATAAGATGTCTAGTCTAGTCTAGTTGATTTTACATCTACGAGTATTTGGTCTGTAAGAAACAAAGATCTCTCATTACATCGCGGTACCCAATTTTCCCATTATTAGCTATCCGTGATTAACAGATATTGACTTTGTTTGGAAGTACGTATATTTGTGAACAATTATTTTCAATAATGAAAATAATAAAAACTGATCTTTTACTTAATGATTAAAGGATGAAAATTTTATACGAGTTGAAGTGTCTTCAATACCTGCTCATATTGATCAACTTTTTGCAGCGAAGCAGTGCCCAATATCTCATTAAATTTTATTCTATTTTGTTAATGTTAATGATTTATTTTGTAAGTAAAAACATAAACCTATATTATTAAAAGAATGTTCTCTTATAAATTTATCTAACTACATAAATATATGTACATATATGGCCCGCATCAAGTAATTCATTTTATATGAGGCCCGAATCAGAAAAAGATTGCTCATCACTATATTATAGGATTGTGTATTTCAAATAAATTATGTGAGAATATTAACTATTAAGGACGAAGCTGAATGAGGGTTATGTGATTAATTATAGGATATGATTTTTATATATTAATGGAACCAGTTTAAGTACCAGTCTAAAGATATCTTTATTAGTACCTGGAAACAACTAAAACATAATTGTTAATATATAATTACCTGGAGAGCTTTTATATTTCCTCTATACTAAAAGCCTTAAGTAAAAACAACTCCAATATCTTATATTATAAAATTTATCGTGTAATAATAGTTAATGAATTTTAATTCTTATTAAATTAAAATTTTGTTTTAATTTATATATTGTTTTAAAATAATCATTTATAAGGATAAGAAAATTTCCTTGTATTTCTACATTAAAAAATTGTATCGTATTTCAATGTCATTTTGTAAACTAAACCTAACAATTGTTTAATCTAGTTAAAATTTTTACTTAACAATGTAAACAATTAGAAGTTTTAAATTTAGGTATCTTATACATTATTTTTATACTTCAAGTGTTCTAGAAGTTTTCAATCCATTTTGACTGAAGATACCAAAATTCAAAAATAAATACATGTAAAAACACATGTTTCCCATAACACAAATCTAAATTTTAAAATGAGCTGAAAGATGTAAGACAATATAGCTAATAGGCCACAAGGTTAAATAAATTTTAGTACGATGATTACATGTTTTGCACTGAGAATTTTTTACATTGTGTCACTTTTTTAATAATCTAAAAATCCATAGCTCTAGTTACGGATGGTCATTATGATCCTACTAATAGATATGTTAATTAAATATTTAATTAAATTTAAAATATTTAAAATAGTTTAAAACGATTTTTATTGTCAATGTAAAATGGTAAGACGTCTTAAATCTGTTTATTAATTGTAGTGATAAAAATGGATATATAAATATAATTATAAAAGATATATCAATTTTTAAATAGAAGTATATATTAGATTTTCTACTAGTTTAAAAATTCCAGTCTCAATGATCAAATTATTATTGTTTTAATTTTCACAAAAATCTTAAACATTTTTTTGAATTTTTGGCTTAATTTGTAATGATTTTTTACTAATAGTAATAATTTTCAACACAATTTTGATTCATTTATTGATTTGTAAAATTATTTAATTAACAATATTGATGAATTGTAAAATAAATCAGCCAAAAAAGTTATTTAAAATATTAAATTAAGGCGAAAAATTAAAATCAATTATTATTTTTTTGTTTTGAAAATGAATTCAATTCACAGTTCTAAATTTAAATAAAGAAAATAAATTATTAATTAGACGATTAGAAGAATGCCATCGAAAAATTATAAAAACAAATTAAACCTTTTAGGCTTAAATTTTTTATAGTTACCTTGGAAATATGTGACTATTCAAACATTGAAAAGTCTGATTAATCGACGTTCTGAAAAATCTTATACTCAGCATTTTATGTAAATGTTTTTTGAAATGTTATGCTTTATTTGATATATTTATTTATTGATTTAAATTTGAATTTAACTTTTAATTAAATAAGAATTTTCGATTAATAAATAAATGTTTATTTTATCATTTACTAATTATTTAACATTTAATTTGTGATACTACCAAGAAAATATCCTTTATTTACAATACATTTATTATTACTGTGAAATAAAGATAAGAATGTATTGATTATTAAGGTATTTACTAAATTTATAATATCACAAAATCTATAATATTATAAAATAGTATGTGTATCATAAAACAGCATGTTGCATCGCTCAGAATATGAAAATACATTATTGAATTCTCGAAGTTTTGTTTGCAGTTAGCTTTAATAATAAATAAAGGAGAAATTTTTTGAATATTTGAAAGTTATATTTATGAATAACAATTAGAATTTAAATATTATTATTATTATTATTATTATTATTATACGAATTATATAAATGTATTTTATCTAATAAAAGAATACTTTGCCTGCTTAACCTTTTCAATACGATTTTTTTATTTTAATAATTCATGTAATATTTATAGCACAAAATATTTATTGCTAATTTAGTTTGACGGGGAAAACAAATATTTAAATAAATGATCTGGCAGCACATATAAAAAACAGTTAGTAATAAACGTAACACGTGTCTACTGTTTGTTAGCAACATCTAGACTGACAAAATTTTATAGAAAAGAAAAAAAGCAAACAGCAACAAAGCAGACAGGTTTGGACCTGTTTACGAGCCTATAACCGTACAGTACTAAAATCCCAGATCCCAATGTATTTGTAAGCATTTAAATTATTTTAGTAATTATTAGAAATTCACTGGAACAATATGTCCCTACAGTATTGAAAGGGTTAAAATATGACAATAATAGCATGTCAATGTGATATTACCAAACCTCAACCTTAATTTCTAACTTTAAAATATATTGTAAATTTATCAAGAAATTTAATACAATAAATCTTTAGAGTTTTACTTTTTTCTTTAATTTTTAATGATAAAAAATACTGTTTTCATTTTAAATTTCAAGAATTTATAAAATATATTTAAATTAGATTTTATTAATTTAAATAACAAATGACAAGTACAAAATGAATATTTAATTCGAAATTAAAAGCTTATTTAAATAATTACTGTTTATTTAAATGAATCTTTTGGAAATTGTACAGTAATATAAAAAGCGGAAATAAAAGAATCCAAGAATAATTACTGTTGAATTGAATAATTATCAGTTATCTTAAATTGCAGGCAATTAGCAGTCAAAATCATTATTTGCAAAATTGTAGAACTTTCTATGATAAAGTTAAAGAATAAAAGCCGATAATATTAGTAAACTGCTCCACCAACAACAGTCAGATAATTCGTAAATGAATTTGGATAAAAGAAACTAATAATTAATTCAGTGAAATTTATCGGTATGTTTGTCGGGCATTTCTGAATTAAATTAGTATTATATGGAATTTGGAAAAGTATTATTTATTTGTATATTCGGAAATCATACAGATATATTATTAAAGCCTGCGTTTGATTTAGTAACTATATTATATGTCTAATATGGCTACTTCAGAATAGTCCCAGAGTTTATACTTTAAACTAGTGAAGAATTAAGTAAAAAAGCGGTGAGTTTTAAGAAAAGGTTTTAATAAATTGAGCCATAGATGAAAATATTTAGTAATGTACATACTGCCTTTTCAGGCTTTCCTGTACCGTATGAATTTTATTTCAAAGACTTCAAGCAAATGATAATTGATTTACTTGCGGAAATATTTTAGTAACTTTAATTTATATATATATAAAATAAATAAAATATTTTTTTACAATCTTCACCTTTGATTTCTTTCCAATTGAAATTGTATTTATTAAAAAAAATTATAAATAAAAAAATATTAAAGCTAGAAATGACTGAATAAACATATTTTTGAAAGATATAGGAAGGTTAACAACAATAGTTAAATTTTTGCAAATTTTAGGAGAAAACTAAGCATTTTGATAATAATAATTATCATTAATTTTATTATAATTATTATTATTGTTATTATTATAAATTATTATTATATTTATTATTAATTGTGAAAACTATATTCAAAATATATTTATGAAAATAAATTTAATAAAAATTCTGAAAGACTACAATTAGTTGTGTAAATCTGAAAATGAAATTTTTTCATGTTAATTTTTTTATTAAATCAAAAACACAAGCTATTTTATGAGTAGCTCAGAATTGAGAGCTCAATAAAGTTCATCAGTTTAATTTAATAAAATAGATAATTAACTTTAATAAGCTATCGTAACTCGAAATATTATGTAAAATTAAATAAATAAATTTATATATATATATATATATATATATATATATATATATATATATATATATATATAAATTTAGAGGTTATTAAAAATTTTGTAAATATGAAAAATGTGAATATAAGATGGTTAAAATTTAACAAGAGGAATTTAGATTTTGAATCACTTCTTCATGGAGGTCGTGTTAAATAGTTTTCAATTGGCCTTTAAAAACTATGAATGAATTGTATGCCTACAATTTATTGACCAGCACTGGTTAATACTTATTATTACTTGTGAAGGTGTTATTTTATAGGCAGTCAGAGTACATGAGTTTTTGAATCATCGAATTGTGTTGCAAGAACGCTTATAGATAACGCAATAAGTTTTAAATTTTGATAATAATAAATCAGAAAGAAATTTAAATTTGTGTTTTTTAATTATCTAAGTTAACTCTTTCAGTAAAATTATTTATTTTTGCTCACCTTGTTATGCTTTTTAAATATTTCATTTATCTTCATTTTCTTATTTTATTTTCTTATTTTATTTCACACAAATTTAGTGGAAGGGAAGATATATGTTAATTTTATTCTTTTTATAGCAATAATCGAAAGTTAATAAATATTTTAAATAAAATTGTAAGTTTTTTTCAATTGACATTTTACAGTTTAATATTTATTTTTCCTCATAAGTGGGCGCCGAAAAATTATAGTATTCAATTTTCCTTAAATTAAAACCATTATATTTCCATATTGATTACAGATAAAAAATTCTTTTCCTTTCTAACACAAATTTTGTATCTATAGAATAATGAAAATAAAAAATTGTTAAAAGGAAACAGGTTAAGGAGGAAAAAAATAAAGTCCTTATAATCTTAAATATTTTTATTAGTTAATTAGTTTTTATATAAATTTTCATTTCAAAAAATATTTATTAAATTTATAAACTTTCAACGAAAATCCAACTAGTATTTTAAATTAACACAAGGTTATCAACTTCCAAAATTTATTTTTAAAAATTATATAAAAATCTTCCATTTAAATCTTCAAAATTTATTCCGAAATTTAAAAAAAAACTCCTTTTATAAACTTTCTAACATTACGATACAAAACTGAATAAATTTCGTCCCACAAAAAATACATTTTAAATATAAAAAAACAAACAACCAACATTACCAAATCTAATTAAAATAATCAGAAAACTATCAAATAAATTTTTATTTTTCCGGTCTGAATTGACTACAGTCTATAGATCAAGAAGTCATTTCCATTGTAAAGGTTTGATTCAGTGAATAATTCAAAAAAGGTTTCTTTTATTCCAATCAAGTAGCAATAAGAAATCGAGTATGAATTATATAAATAAAGAATGATTTACACAGCTTTGTTGTCAAAGAATCTTAAAGAATTCTTCGCTTTCTATGTACATGTATACGTAAACATGTTATATTAACGAAATTTTAATTGTTTTATTATACAAATTCAAAAAGTTTTCCTGTTTTCAAAATTAAAATGTCATCAATTTTTTATGATGAAACAATTAATTTCCTTTTACAGTCATACCCCGGATAACATCGGTCCACCATTATAGTCATACCCCACTGTAACGTTGCGTGGCTTCGCTGTAACGTTTTTTTTTAATTCTCTTAATCTTTTAAATCTATTTAATTGCGAATTTTTTTCTTAATTATAATTGCTTCGTATAACGTTGTTTCGGTTAACATCGCGTTTTTCTGGAACCATTTAACAACGTTAACCGGGGTAAGACTGTATATGGATTCATGCGGCCATTGGTGATTCAATTTGATTTGTCTAATTTATTTTATTGGAACCAATGAAGAGCTTTGATTGAATTAACCTATGCTGAACTTAAAAAGAAATCCGATTTTAAGAATTGACCTCTCAATTTTTCAAAAATATTAAACAAACTAATATGAATATTAGAAAAAGCTATTTGAACATAACTTAAACTATATATTTCGACAGGGTTTTAATATTTATTTAAGATTTTGACATTACTTTTTCGCAAACAATACTGAATTTTGGTTTCTTACGACTCACTTAACATTATGGACACTATTCAACACAAATAAAAATTTTACATTTAAACACGTTCACTCTGACGTGTACAAATTTTGATATGTCGTAGTTGGGTAATCAGTGCGTTAAAAAAAAGTTCAAATAAATTTCCTAAGTTTAAAGGTCATAGAGTCATTCATAGTTTAAAAATATTTTTTCTTGTATTACGTAAGAAAATTTGTATTTCCTTCCACTCCTCGTAACATTTCATAACAAATTCTCAGACCCGTCTCCAACAAGCGTTACATAATTTGCACATAAGTTTTTCATGTACCGAATACACTATCTGTTAATCCCTTAATGTGATCAACTAATATTGATTAATTTCCTCAGTCAAGCAGTGATCAAGAACTTGAAAATAGAGATAATGGGTAGTCATTCCTATGGCCCATGATATTTAAATTCATAACCAAGGTCCGAACATGATCTAAACAGAATTTGAAATCTACTAAACACAGATAATTTTATAATGTAAATTACATAGCCACAAAAAAGCCTCACTATTTACATCACACAAAACCAATTCAATCATGGATAATTTTTCATTCATAGAATTCCTACTTCTTTTTAATTACAAGATCCTTATTTTGAATACTGGAACATGTGAAGTATAATTTTTAAAAAGATTATAACATAAACATAAATATGTAACTGATATAAATATTAGAAAATACATAGTATAAGCGATGTTCGAGTGGCGTTTTCTAATATTTATATCAGTGCCATGTTTATGTTCATGTTATAAACCAGTTTTGTAACGCAACCATTTGGGTCAAGCACATAATTTGAAGTATGTTTGACCCAGATGGCATTTTGCTATTTCCAACAAATCATTCCTACAATAATCCAGTGATGAAAGAAGTGTGGATCTAAGCTCAATTATTTATTAACTGGACAAAAAAACAAACGACCTCTTTAATTTGGTAAAAAAAATTGTAAAACATTGTACACCAACTTCCATGTACATTGAAGACGGGAGGAAAAACCCTATATTTTGATCTTTTCCTTGCAATGACTTATTTAAAACATTTAAATAATCTGTAATGTCTGTTAGAAAAGCAAGTGAACACAGAAAATTTTCATCAATATCAAATTCTGTCATAAATAGATGTATTTCTTTTCGAAGTGTAAAAATCTCTTAAGGCACTTTCAGCACTTAACCAGCGAGTATTACTATAAAAAAGTAAATCGCCGTATTCTGCTTTCAGCTCTTCCAAAATAATTTTAAACTTTCTATGCGTAAGACATCGATTTCCTCCGCGAATTAAATTTGTAATTTTGACAACCTTGTCCATTATGTCTTTTAGTTGCATCGAATTTCCACACAATGACTCCTTCTTTTTGTATGAGTCCGACAAGCCCGATAGTTTTGACTGTCATAGTTCTGGCGCCATCAGTTACAATAGCAGTGCACTTATCAAATCCGCCATACTGAGCTACTACACATTTTACTACATTGTAAATATCTTCGCCTTTTGTTGTTCTATGTAAGAGGTCTTCTGAACAGCTATAATCTTCATTTACAATTTTTATAAGAACAATCATTTGACTTGTATCAGAAATATCTGTGCTTTCATTCAAAGCTACAGAAAAATAGCTGCAATCATCTACTTTATTTTTTAAATTATTGGTTATATGTACACCGATCTCTTCTATACGCCGAGTTACAGTCTGACGTGAAAATGAAATGGATTGAATTTTTTTGCAAGCTCTTCGTTACCAAAAGCTTTAACCATTTTTATAGCATAGGTTTTTATTAATTCTCCATCCGAAAATGTTTTTTTTGCTTTTGCTATTTCGTTGCAAACTTCAAACGATGCTGCTACTGATGCTTCTTGGGATTTTGTTACATTGGTAAATAAATTAGTTTGATAATTCCGCTGTTTTTTCAATATATTTACTTGTTCTTCTCCTGTGCATTAAGAATATATTTTTTCATGCATTGAAACGCAATGACGCTTTATTTTGTATTCTTTACACGCGGCTATTCCAAATACTGTGATTTTCCTTTATTCATAATAAATAAATAATTGAACTCCCAGCGATCTTGAAACTCTCGATTTTCAGAATTGTGTTTTCTTTAGTTATTAGAAGTCATATTTATTGAATAATTTAATCTATCAATAAATGCTAAATTTTGTTAAATTTTTATGTGATCGAACAACATATACTTTATAAAATAGCAAGATAGACTTGACGAGCGGGTAATGATGGATTTGATGAGAGGTTTGATAGGTTTGACTACACACAGTGTCTTATTATTTGGTCATAACACCATTGAATCTGCACTACCACTAACGTTAATTTAAGAGACACTTGAACGGGCAACTAGTCGAATTTCTTAATTATAATTTGTAAAAATGTTATTTCTGTTTTCTTAGAACACTTAGTATCTTCAATAATGTGAAGACGTCATTTTGACACCGAATTTACTATATAAAAATTTAGTGATTTGCAGATATTTATTAAAGAAAATTATGTCAAAAATTGATTTTGTTCGCGGGCCGCCAGTTGGGCAGCGCTGATATAACTCAAAATGATATAAAAGAAAATCAAACTGACAAAACCCAATTAGTGTATTCAGATATCTCCATGGTAAGCATATCTCATTTTTGCATAAAAACGTCCTAAATCATGGATGAAACTGAAAGGGCTAAATCACTTTTACTATCTTGAATTTAAATTTTCACCAAAACATATAAAGCTATGGTAAATTAGTTAAACTTTAAAATATTAGCTACATGACGATTATTGCCAAATAAAACAAAATTCATTAAAAAATTAAAAAAAATTCGAAATCTTTAAAATAAGTTTTTAAAAAAACTATGAAAAAAATCAATATTATTTTAATTTGTTTTTTATTTCAGGAAATCAAAAACAGATAAAAACAATCAAGAAAATTTTCTGCACGGTAATTATCAAGAAATTAGTTCATTTTAGACAAAAGTTCGATTGAAATTACAATCAGTTAAAACAAAAAAATTCCGAGTCAAAGGAAAATCAAATAATTATTACAAAATCTCTCTACACGGCAATTCAGATGACTACAAATAATGAGAGCAAGAATTGAATTAGTTGACAGTTGAAAATTCTCAAAATTGGTCACCAAGTAAATATGGCGGAATACAAAGTTATTTTATCCCGAACTAAATTAAAGCATTAAAGATTACAAAATGATAAGAACGGTTGTTCTAAAAATAAAATGACATTTAGTCATCTAAGAAATTTCGCATTAGGGAAAAAATTCTTTGGCATTCGTTTTTAATGTGGATTATCAAAGGAATGCAAAAATTTTAACAAATTTGTAAGAGAAATTATTAGCCAATTAATTTCATAAAAAATATTTTTAATAAAAAATGCATTATTGTCATTTGTTTCTTCAAAATAAATTTATAATTTATTTAATTTTTTTGTTACACTGATAAACAAAATGTGTTTTCCAATTGTTTTATTGACAAGAGGTCATTGTAGCTTTGACATTTCACAGATTTCCTTGGGTAAAATGCTATCACAAAACCTGATTTATAATTGAAGATTATATTATATAAAAAATATAAAAATTATAAATTTTATTTGAATATTTATTAATATTTATGGTTTAAATTAAAAAGAACAAATGTGTAATAATATTGACATTTTTTTACTATTTTCAAACTGCTAACAACACTGGTGAAGGCATATGGCATATTCTTTTTTAATAGTTGCTTGTTTCAAGGTTTGCGTTATAAACATTATTTATTAGATTTCTTCATAAAGTTTCGAATGACATAAGGTCTGGCATTGACGGAATATTCAATTCTACCTCTTTAATCCATATATTCGGAAAATTTTCATCATGACAAGATCTAAAATCTTGATGATAGTATGAAGGTGCTCAACCTTGCTAGAAATAAAATTGCTTATCATTTTACTTTGTACTTAGTTTACAATATCAGAAACAAATTATGAGAAATATTTGAAACAGCCATTCGTGTCGCTTTAAGTAAACTATATTAAAAAAACATTTTATGGGAAAAAGGTTACTGGAGACGAAATATTATGAAAACGTATTTAATAAAAAACTATGTCTGGAGCTTAGTGAAGTGTAATAGCGATTCCTAAACCAGCAATTCATATGCTAAAGATGATGATTTACATTTGATATATTACCATTGGTACATATTTTTAATCAAAGAAAAACCATAAATAGTGTTCTAATATTAAATTTTTCAGGGCCAAAAAGAAAAAAGATTATCTTTCTACAAGATAATTCAAGATCACAAATTTTCTGGAGCTGGTTAAAACATTCTATCTTATTGCTATTTCATTCAAAGCCACAATCGTTTTAATAGAAATGATATACTTCAAATTATCGAAATATTCAGAAACGTCATACAGACCAAAATAAATTAATCAACATTTTTTGTAACAAATTTATCTATTCCTACCCTAGTATATAGATTTTAAAAAAAACAAATTAAAATAATTAACAGTTCGTTCACACAACTATCTGTTGACTGTCAGAAATTACCCTCTTTCATTCCTTTGATCGCCAAAAACTTCGACAACTAATTAAAAGTCAATTTACCCAAAAATTCTATTTGTGTCGACTAGTTAAATAAGATAATTTTATAATAATTAAATAAATAAATATTTGGATTATTTATAAATAATTTTTCTAATAAATGTTGGACACATTAAATGAGCTACCCTGTATTTATGCATAGAATAATTAATGTATTTATTACCAATCTACTTTTGTTTTGTATTTGGAAATAAATCATGGCTTTAACAGTATTTTATATAGAGTTTTGTATTTTAACCGTTTGCGGATGATAGGGTTAGGGTTAGGGTTAAATATATACTAAAATATATACTACTTATTAAAATTAATTCCGTCCGCAAACGGATAAATATTTTAGTCTATCAACTTAAGTAATGATAATTCACAATCCACAATTTTAGATCTCCTATAAAATCAGTTAATGTAACGCTTGTAAAATCTTTTAGTAAAAGATAATAGTTAAAATATTAGTACATATATAATTGAACTCAAAATGTTTTTTGAAATAAAAACCTTTATAAAATATAGAAAAAATTTACCTAATGCAATAAAATGATACTTTGTGATGATTACTACAATGCAGTGCTGTTTTAACGGAGTTTAGAGAATATGAAATTATTTCGATACAATGAGTTATACAATAAAAATCTAGTCCAATGATTATTATTTTTCCTAAATGTTGCAATATAAAATTTCAAAATTTCTAACCTTTATGATAAGCATTTTTATAAATTTGGTTTTTCTACTAAAGGTAAATTATTTTAATTTTGTGATAATTTTTCACAATTTCTTTTGAACAACCTGGTAGCACGACTATATCTGAATGTTTCATTTATTTTCAATATGATAATTGATCAAAAATTTATTATATAGGAAAATTAATTTTTTTATCTGTAGTTGCAATGAAAATAAATGAAATATCTAAAGAAAACAGATCAAACATTACCAATCAAATAAAGGATTTTACTGATATGTCTGAATATTTTATACGGGATAATGCTGAGTTTTCGACTAGATATATTTGATCAGTTGATCACTAGAAGTAAACACATTAAACAGTCTTCTTTCAAAGGTAATTGCAGATACAGTTCAAAATTTAGCTTTTAAGGGTATTTTATATATTATACACTCATTGAGAAGATTGATATAAATTCGAAAGATTTTAAATTATGGATGTGTATGGGAGGGTTTGCATAAATTTTGTAATTATGACAGTCAAAATAGTCAATTTATATCACTAATATTCTAATATATCCTAATGTCTCTTGAAAATCTTGAAAAGTTTCTATTATTTTCAAAAGTTATAAAGATATCACAGCAATTTTGTAATTTCATAACTCAAAACTAAGTCGAGACTAGTACATAATAATCTTTTCAAAATACAACCGAAATTTTGTATTTTTATTTAGTAATTTACTTATTGTTTAGACCTAAAGTTCCAATATTACTAAAATCAGAACTTAAACTACACCTATATTTGAATGATCATTTCTAAAATTACACTCTTTCACCTATACTGATACTCAGAGCCTGTTAGAGCCACTTGGAGGCCCAGGTCTGACATCATATGTGGCCCTTATATAATGAAAAATATAACAAAAATGTATACTTTTTACTGATTAAAAATTTATTATTTCAAAACTTTAAAAAATCTAATTCGAAATATATTAATTAATAAATACATTTAAAAATGAGCTCTTCGAGCTTTTAGAGTTGCAAACGAACTTATTAATTCAGAATAGTCCACATTTCTTGCAATATCACAATTAATATTTAGCTTCCCCAAACAATTTACATGATCCTGGAGCATGGTTGATCTTAAATAATTTTTTATGCGTTTGAGTACGCTTAAACTCCTCTACTACTAGTATCAAAAAAGTGTTTTAGGGGCCCCTTAAATTAAGAGGCCCATGTCAAAAGACCCTCCTGAACCCCCTCTTCTGGGGCCTGCTGAAACATTACAATTCGAATTTACTGATAAATTTCAATGTGAGCAAACATTATATTTACAAAAATAACAAATAAAATAAATAGCATAAATAGCAAATAACCATAATCAAAAATGGTTTCTTAGAACTTTGCAAATATCGCAATCTTAAAAATTGTTAATTTTTCCCATTGATCAATTTTTATTTTCAATTTCCTTTGTTTTCATCTGCTTTTGGACTACATATTAAGATTTTTAATTATTTGATAAGTATTTACGGTACAGATTTTTCAAGTTTTCAAGCAAAAATTAAAAAAAAAATAGATCAATGGTGAAAAAATAAACAATAATTAAAATTGCAATGTCATTTTTTTTGAAAATTTGTAAAAAATAATGTTGAAATTCCACCAAGAAGAATATTTAATTCATCATCGTTTCAAAAATCTAATTGCTCAAGGCATGGTATAATTCTGTTTTTTTCGTTGTCTCTTACTAAATAGTTTGCGTCAGTATCTTGTCAGTACCTTCTTCCTGATTCCACAATGATAATAAATAATAATTGGAATTAAATAAGTTGAAATCATTTATTAGTGTTTCAATAGTCTGACTAGATATTTTAAGTTAAAATGAAAGTAGTTATTTAAAAAGTATAACAATTCAATAAGTATTTTTATATTATATTTTCTTATTAGATATTAAATAATTAATTTATATTTTGTTTGTATTTGTGAAGTACTAATCTTTGGTGCTGAAATTAAAAAAATATTTATAAAGTGATTTAAAATTTCCGAATTTTTAACATTATAAATATTTTTTAATATTTGGATATAAGGGGTATTTTTTAGTCTCTTAAAATAAACCTTAGGTGCTATCTTAAATTTATTAAAACAAAATATAAATTTTTGACTATGAAAAAAGTCTCTTGAAATTGAGATTAATTTCATAACCAAAATTTTTCATTTTTGTTTTTAATAAATTTGAAACTAGCAGCATAAGCAAAAACTAGACAACAATGACGTCGTTAGGATAATTGAGCCTTGACAATGTTGAAGACTGTGAAGTATGGAGTGACATTTGAAGCTCTGTACAGATCAAAAAACTTAAGAGACGAGAAGTTGAATAAGGGAAAAGCAGGTCAATTCATGGTAATATGCGGAATCAAGAATATCTAAAAAATCAGAACACTTCTCTTTCCAAATCCAATAGAAATATCAATATTTTCAGTAGTGTATTCAATTATTCGACGTCTTTTTAATAGTTTTTTTAAAATTCAAAAACTCGTTAGCAGTAGGTTATCGTTATATATAGATAGATACCTATAGAAAACACAAAAAGAAATCGAAATAATTAACAATGCTATTTTAAATCCTCATTATGAAATAATCACTTTAAAAAAATAATGCGTTAAAATTTGTAAATTTGAGGCTACTTCTTAATTTAGATTTAATAATTCCAGCTGTAGAAAAAACTCTTAATAGCTGTTGAAATGGGATTAATCTTTAAGAGGCTGCTGTATAATATGTTGTGGGGTGGTTGTGATTAAAGAAATAGCTACTTCTAGATGTTTTTGTAGTAAATGTTCTTCAGATATATTAACCCTCTAATTCCCAACTCCGCCTCAAGGCGGACAACACTAAATCCCATATAATGCTAATATATAACCCTTTTTTTGTCCAGGTCCGCCTTAAGGCGGGCATACCTTCAGTAGGTATACCAAGTGACAATATACCGATAACAAAAATTGAATAAAGATTTATTTTCAGCGGCATTCATTTATGTAAGGAGTTTTTGGGCGACCATAAAAAAATTGGGCATTAGAAGGTTAACAATGTCTTCAATTTCAGCAAGTAACAGTGGTGTTAATAATATCATCATCGATATTATTATTAACGTCTTTATTATTGAGCATTTTTGGGTAAATTATTTTCATAATATTTTCTGCTAAAGATTTTGCAGAACCTTTGGACAAATAATTGAATTGTTCACTCTACCATGGCACATTTGCGGTTTTAAGATATATAAGCAAGTTGGTTGATGTTTTATCTTTTCTCTGATTCATTCTTTTTTTAATTTCTATAATTAACAACTTATATCATTGTAGATTGCAGTATGAAAATTGAATAAAAATTTATAAGCATCTTCGGCTGCTACGAGTGTTACATTATCTTTATTGAATTCCTTGACTGCTATTTTAAGTTGTCAATAAATCAAGCAATTTATGTAAGACCTAAAACTCCGCTTCAGACGCTGAATCCTTACCTATTTCAACTAGTGCGTGATTAATGCAGTTTTTTAGTCTTAGAAATCGCCTCACCATAGTAGCCATTGAATTCTGTCGTGCTTTAGTATCGATTAGCAGGCGTAGTTTTTTATATTCTTGCTGTATGAAAATTATTTCAGAAATCAAACAATCAATCAGAAAGTACATCCAACCAAAAGAAAAGCTAATTATAGCTAAATGCACCAAGTTCTTTTCCATTAAAAAAGAAAAAACAGACAATGTTAAAAAGACAGGCTCGTCATGTAAATTGGATGAATGGAAATCACTACGATCAATTACTGATGAGATGATATAGACTTTGTATATAAGCAAAAGAAGATTCTGTTTACAACGATATTCTTCTAAAGGTAGAACTAACTATTTTTAATATATAATATTAATTTATTTACATATATATGAAATTTATATATATATATATGAAATATATAATACATTATTTATTAATTTTTCTATAATATTGTAATAAAAAAGGCGTGTTTCTTAGTAAGTTATTTTATTGTAAATTGAATGCTGGAACAAGGAATCCAGCGCTTTTTATTAAAATCAAAATGTGTTTAAACCATTGTCAATTAAATAACTCTAAATTTATTAGTGAATTGTTGTTTTAATTATTATCAAAGAAAAGTTTCAGAGTCAACAAAAATTTATAAATTCAAATTAATAAAAAGAGAGTTTGAAGAATATAAATCAGTAATATATCGATGTTTTTTGATACTCACGGATTTTCGGCACTGCTTTTTTCAAGGGAATCCTTAACTCTCACATTTTTTTTTGGTCTGGTGGAGGTTGGTATGTTTTTTTTGAAAACTCCCCTCATAAATTTCTTTTTAATTTGATTTTAATCGATGATTTCGCAATAAATATTTTTGTTTAAATTGGTGATTACGTTACTAAATTATGTTTAAATCAAGTATTACGTTATCAATTTTAATATTTTACAATCGCAATGTTGAAGATGATATTTTCCCACTTTTTTATTAAAATTTAATTTCAGTATAAGTTCTAATTTAAAAATTATAGCAATTTTTGTTTTTGCGTTTGGAAATTTGTATCTCGCATACACACATAAAACTGTTAGAATCGGGCCTGGTTTCATTTTAAAAATGTTTTCAATTCTATTTTATACCTTATATAATGTTGAGTTAAAAGTTATTAATTTTCCAAATGAAAAATAAATTAAGTCTTGAATTAAGAATTTAGAAATTTAAAGACATTCTAAAAAACATCTAAACGATTCCTTTGAAAAGGAGTAGAGTTTGAGGTTAGTTGCTCCAGTTCACGAGTCACAAATATGCGGCTTCCTTTGAGATACGATACTTCTTAACGATGAAGAGTATTAATAAACTAAACAATTCCATTTTAAAAATTAATAAAATTTATTAACGGTAAATAATTACTACTTTTATTCATATTGTTATTAATTGTAAACAAAATTATCAAATGAATATTTTCAATGTAATAAGCATAAAAGTTGTCCAAAATTGATTTGACATGACTTTCTTATTTTTGATATTCAATAGCAATTAAAAAAAGAATTTATTTCTTTACCATTTCTAACTTTAATTTTATTAAAATTATAAAATATATAAAAATATGTATAAACAATTTGGTAAATTCTATTTAAACTCCTAAATATATTATTTCATTTAAAATGATAAAATTTAAATAATTCTTAAATTTTTAAATTTTTATTTTAATTTAATTTAAAAAAAATTAATTCGAAATGTGTGAATGCAATAAAATAAACAAAGAGTAAAATCTATTACTTTGAAATAATCAATGAAAGAGATTTTTATTCGATATCCAAAAAAATCAATAAATATGCCTAAAATCAATATTTCAACTATGTCAAAGTCAATAAAATTGGAATACACCAATCCCTCGCTTTACAAAGTCTCTTTTTACGAAGTTTCGCTATAACGTAATTTAGAAAAAATTCAGTCTCTGTTTACGAAAAAAAAATTCAATTTACGAGTTTTTGTTTTTTATTTAATTAGGGAAATCGCACCGAACGAATATACAGAAACATAAGTACATAATGTAAATTAGATATCTAAATTGCTGTATGTTAAAATATTTGTATGTTTCATTTAAAATTATGATTAAAATAAAAATTCGCTTTACGAAAAATTTTAACTCCCCAGCCAGCTAAGTACATTTTAATTCAGAAATTCAGATTATTCGTGGAAATATTAAGATAAAGATGAAGTTTTCTGTCAAAAATAAAAA
Source organism: Schmidtea polychroa (assembly GCA_959609185.1). Taxonomy (NCBI): domain Eukaryota; kingdom Metazoa; phylum Platyhelminthes; order Tricladida; family Dugesiidae; genus Schmidtea; species Schmidtea polychroa. Next base: position 79,937 of record CAUHTR010000543.1, on the reverse strand, counting down.
CTTCCATAAAGACCAAAATTTATAAGTATAAATAAGAAATCCACCAATAAACCAATATAGTATTTGGAAATATAGTCAAATGGACAATATTTTGTTTGTTTATTATTCATAATTCCGTAAAATAAACCGACAGGTTGCTGACTCATTACGCCATTCAATAAATAACAATGCTCCCAACATATACCATAATCAATTAACCACTATTAACTATGAACAAAATGTACACTTCAATTATCACAACCAAACTAAACACATTAATTATTTGATTATCTTTACTGTGAAATATCGACACTGCTCAGTTTGGAGGAATAATTATCTTTTATTAAATATTTACAAAATGTTTCCAAAATCTCCTTTTAGCTGATTAGCCTTCTAATTATAAAATTTTCTACATAACTACTCTCACATTTTTATTCACCTGAGGTTAAAGGCCGATTGCCTATGATTCTCATTAACTTTATTTAGTAAAATAATCCGTCTAATTAATGACTTCTAAATTATATAATCTTTTTCAACAGTCCCTAAATGATCTTCTCTTTACGGTTTCTTTGCATGTTTTTCGTAAAACAAATTAATTCATTGTTTTCTTTCGTGCATTTATGACTATAACTCATTTTCTTATTCTCTCAAATTGATCATTCAGTCGTGATAATAGTTTCCCAATTTCTCATTTATTTGTTTACATAGCTGTTTACCAAACTTGAGATTTCTTTAATGAATTTTTTAATGTGCAGTTTTAAATTTTACCACTTTTTTGAAATTTTCGTCCAAATATAATGCCATTGGTAATATATAGTAACTTTTTAATTTCACATATCTAGTATAATTAGATTTATATAGAAGCATCTCATCCAGTATTATTTGAATTAATGTGAACACAAGTGATAATTTAAAGAAATCATCATGACATTGGAGTCAACAAGTTTTTACAGTTTTCTGATATTTGCTGGTATCAAAACCATATCTGGATCACAGCATTTTATAAAAATAAAAGATGTCTTTTTACCAAAAAAATGGTTTTCATCAAAGATCAAGGCGTTTCTCCAATTTTCAACAGTTCAGCTCATATTTTTTGACTCAAATATATCTTTTTTCTTTATGGAAACGGCAAATAATTGTTTTTTCCATCTTCGATAATAACTCTTGCTGAAGTTTTTGCCTTGCTTGTCTAGGATTTAATTTATTCTCACTTATTAAAAATCTTCACCTCTTGTTATTTTTCTCTTACTTCCACATTTCCCTTTTCTATTCAACTCAATCGTTCCGATGTTATTCTTTTGTTTTTAAATTTTGTTTACAGCTTCTAAACTCACGCGCACTTTTATCAATATCTCTTTGAGTCATTAAGTCTGTAACTTGCAATACATTGTTACTCACTAAATACCAGAACAGTAAAACAAAACGCCCACTAGTTTCGACATGACCGTGTTGCCAACTGAGTAAATATGTAAATTATTTCGTGTTCTGTATTTTCTTACAAAGCAATTTATCCAATTAGATTATATTCAAAAAGATAATATCATTTTATATACAACTCAAATTTATAATTAGAGTTAAATTTCAAATAATATTATTTCTTTTTAATAATTTTAATAAATTTATGAATTCTCATTTCAAAATTATGACTTAAAGTCTTTTTCTAAAATTCTAAAATATTTTCTGAATTGTCAGATTTGATTGCAGTTCATATGTCACCAGGCCCGCAGAGAGGGGGCAGGGGGCAAATGCCCAGGGGTCCGGGTTCGATATGTTGTATATTTAAATATAATATTACTGACACTTAAGTTGACTTAACTACAATCAATTTAAAGTTCAAGCATATGAATTCCATCAGAATAAATTGAACGGACATCAACAAATAGTTAGATCAACATCGGTATCAATATTCAAAAATGAACTAAATAAAGATTTGAGTTTTTTTAATGGTGGAATTACTAACCATTAATATTCACTAACCATGATTACTGAAACTGAAACAATGCGTATCATTTGTGTACTATAGAACACACCCACAGGCCACAGGTCACTACGTCAAATAAAACGACATCTGCTATTTTATGCGTTGTACGATTAACAATTGTTTAGGGGCCCGGAATTGCTGTCGGCGGGCCTGTATGTCACAGCATTTGTGATGTGGTAGTGAAGGTCTCTAAAACAATTAAGCTGCTTACAGGAATAAAATCAGGCCAGACAATGGTTTTCATAGCTTTTATATAATGATAATTTTTGTTATTATTAATTGGAAAGTAAAGTGATGATTTCTTGGTAGTAACATTAATTAAATGTTAAACAAATGATAATATAAGCCTTTTGCTGTAAAGTATATACTGTATAAAATGAAAAATTTTTCGATTATAAAAATAATCCTTTTCAATTTCTCAAAATTTTTTCATTTCATTCAATACAGTAAAACTCGTTTATATGAACTTTCAAGAGGGCACGAAAATTATGTTCATTTAGTAGGTTGTTCAATTAAGAGTTACAAAAAAATTAAGAAAAAAAATTATTTAATTAATTATTATAAAAACCAAAACCAAAAATAAAGGCAAAGACAAATACATTTATATTTAACGTTTCAAAAAAATCAGATATTTTTGTTTGTTTTTGATTTGAAAAACTTATCTTATTCTCTAAATTGTGAATCATTTCAAGTTCATGTTTTGTATCAGCTTCATCACATAGAAAATAATATCTTAATGTTTCGATTGCGTCTAATGCTTGATTTTTAGTTGGACGTTGAAATTCATCTTCATCTTCCTCAATTTGCTCATCCGTTTCATCTGCGATTTTATTTTTTCAAGGATGGTTTCAATGATTTCCTAATTTTCAATGATAGCTGATACAGCAAGTTTGAAGAATTTGGAAGGATACATTATATCTTGTTTTCCATCGGTTAAGCCATCCATTACATGGTTTCAAGTTTTGTCCAAAACGTTTTGCAAAATCTTGTGCTTTTGCTTGAAGAATAGGAGCATTTATTAGAACGTTAACTTTTCTTTTTTCTTTGAACCATTCAAAAAGGCACTCATCGATTTTTTCATATTTTGAACCTCTGAGGCGCTTTCTTGCAGGACTTTGATCGCTTGCTTCATATGCCTCTATAGTTTTATCTTCTTCAAGCCCACACCATTTTCCTATTGTGCTTCGTGGAACTCATGTTGCAGTAGAAACTCGGATTAGGGAAACCTTTTTGCGATTCGATTCGCTTGATTATTTCGTATTTTTCTTCTAATGTTGCTGCTTTTCGTTTGAAAATTTTAATTTGACAAAAATTATTTAATAGATATAATTTATAATAATATATAATTTTTGGATTGGGTTTAAGCATTTATAATTATATAAAATAATGATATCCAATAAAAAAAATTAATGTTCAATTAAAAGTTTGTAAAACAAAGAAGGTCTTAATTGGTGTTCATTAATCAGAGTTGTTCATTTAAAAGAGTGTTCAATTAAGAAATTAGTTTACATATTAAAATGCCTGAACCAACCAATTAAGATTATAAATGTTCAATTAGAAAGGTTGCTCATTTATCCGAGGTTCAATTAAACGAGTTTTGCTGTATATACTTTGCAGCCAAACGCTTATATTATCATTTACTTGTTTAATAATTAAAATATAAATAAATAAATTAATATTAATATTATTTTAATTATTTAATAAAAAAATTTTAATCGTTAGTCAACTTTGATTCAATCACGTACAAATGTTACTTTGCCTAACCCCTATAACTTAATAATTATTTATACATCATTTTATAATTATGAAAGGCAATTTATATTTAAGTAACACGTATTTTAATTTTTAAATAATTACTTAATCTAAAATTTCAAACTTGTCAAGAAATAGGATTTATCAATCGAAACTGAGTAATGAATAACCAACCCAGAATAATTTCAACAAGTTTTCGGATGGAAGGAAAATGTGCAGAGGATGTTTAAACATTAAACATTCTGATTGTATAATAAAAGATTTTTAAAAATACAATGTCGATAAATTCATAATTTGTACCATCAAAATGATTATAAAGTAAAGTCACAAAGATATATTGAAAGATCAAGTTATGCTAACAAATATTGTGCCTTTAAACAATGATTAGGACAGATAGCAAAAAAGAACTTTTACAGAAAACTCATATGTTGAGGCTTACACACAAAATGAAGTAATTAGAGCCATGTTATATAAGGTAAGCTTATAGGGACATTGCTGAATAATTATAATTATAGTAGTAGTAAAACGATGAATAGTAATTGTACTTGCAAAGTATTCACGATGGAACATCAATATTTGTGATATTAATATACAATAATTGTTCAAGTAAACAAATTATAGGAAATAATTGTAAATTTAAGCGCATATATAAATCGGAGAATATATTTGGTGAAATTATAAATTTGCAGGAAATTAATAAATATAATTTTAAGAATGATGACTGGGTACAATAAAATAAAGGTAGATCTTGTATGAAATCAAAATATGTGAAATTTAGAGAAATTTCCATATAAATATAAGAACGACGTTAAATGTTATTGTTCGAAAGTCAAATTTGGAAATAATTATAATTAATAAGAGTTCTAATGAATTTAAGTGATAGAAAAGGTGTACACGAAAGTTATTGTAAGAATTTAAATATATATGCGCGTGTCCCCCCAGAAAATGTTTAAGAAGTTATGATTTGTAATGTTTGCGTTTACAATGCACTGGGATGGTATTTATCAATTGTTGAAAAGTCAGCATCGACATATTTATAAATATATTCATTTGACAAAGGTCGTTTCCAAAGAGTTAGAAGTATTTAAGAACCGAAAAAATATGAAAAAGAAATATCAAATAATGAAAGAAAGTTCCTTTCTAATGTTGAATACAGATGATTCCTATAATATTCCTACTCTAACATAAAAATTAATAAAAGTTTTAGTAAAATCGCCTTTGATCTGCATTTATTTTCATCTAGAATTTTATTTAGTTTTCAACTGTAGAATATTCAACACAACATTTTACCATTGCCTTTTTCAAGAGTTATTTAACCGGTCATTTAATTATGTCAGTAGGAACCTAAGTTTTATTAAATTTTTAATTCATTTTATTGTATAATGTTTTGATTAATTAAAAAACAGTAGAAAAAAAGAAAACAAAAGATGTCGTAATTCTATTAGAGCTGAAAGTTAAAAGTGTTTTGGTTTTAGTGGACAATGTGTTTTTAGGAAAACTAAAAATAAGTCATTTTGTGTTCAGTGGTGTTTTTATAGGGAGAATGTTGATTTAAAAAAATGTTTTTGGATACAGACTTTTTATGTTATCTATTCTGGAGAAAGCGTTTTTTGAAGTTTCTAATGTTTTCAATATATTATTTGTGCCAGACTAGTTTATAATGGCCTTAGCACTTTCCCATATTAGTAACTCAATTTTGCATTGGATTGGGACAAAGCTTTCCCACAAACTAATGTTTCCACGTTGTAGAATCTTTGATTATAGATTGGGGCCGGTAGTCAATATAAAACATTCATTGAAATTTTCCACAATATCTAGAAATTAGATTTAACATTCAGAGTTGGATTCTTAAATAGTGAATCGTATATTAATATTATTGGAGTTCATGTGTGATAAGAATGAGAGGATTTGAGAGCACAATGAAAATGTCATGACTGTATATTTATCAGAAAAATATTTATCGACAAAGAAAGCCTTCACCTTTTATTTTATAAAGTTTATGAAAGAAATGGCTAAATTAGAGTAAAACTCCGTGGATTTGTTTTAATTTTTGTCCCTTACTTAACTTCTTAAGTGGCTATGACGAATATATATGTCATCAACTAAATTGACCTAAATTGGCAAAATATGTTAAAAATATATCATAAATATTACTTTTGTTAACATATTATCTTAATATCATCCAATTACTATCAACTTAATTATCATCCAATAAGATATTATTTTATTTTTTGTAACTATGCCCAAGACGTATATATACGCTAGCGGATAACAAAACTCGCCGCTGAGGAGCGCATTTCGTTTGACGAAATAAACCACCTAATAGGTTAAGACCGTATTAGTTTATTACAAATTTGAAAATCTATATAAAGTCCGGTGCAGACAAGTCATCGAAATAAATTTGAGTTTTAAGGGTTTCAAAGGTAGAAGCTGCAGTATTAAAACCATCATTTTCTAAGGTAAAAGAGATCATTTCTTTAATATTAGAGACATAAAAAGAGACAATGATAATTTTCGCTAAAGGTCCTTCTGAAACTAAATATTTGAGATTTTTGGTGCATATTTTAAATGAAACTATCAAAATCAATAAAATTAACTAATTTTTGATAATCGAATTATTTTAAGAGTATTTGAGTGTTGTTTAAATATTTGAAATTATGGCGCGCATTTTAAATGAAACTATCAAAATAAATAAAATTAACTAACTTTTGATAATCGAATTATTTTAGGAGTATTTCAGTGTTGTTTAAATATTTGAAATTATGGCGCGCATTTTAAATGAAATTATCAAAATCAATAAAAATAACTAATTTTCCATAATCGATTTATTTTAAGAGTATTTGAGTGTTGTTTAAATATTTGAAATTATGGCGCGCATTTTAAATGAAACTATCAAAATAAATAAAATTAACTAACTTTTGATAATCGAATTATTTTAGGAGTATTTGAGTGTTGTTTAAATATTTGAAATTATGGCGCACATTTTAAATGAAACTATCAAAATAAATAAAATTAACTAACTTTTGATAATCGAATTATTTTAAGAGTATTTCAGTGTTGTTTAAATATTTGAAATTATGGCGCGTATTTTAAATGAAACTATCAAAATAAATAAAATTAACTAACTTTTGATAATCGAATTATTTTAAAAGTATTTGAGTGTTGTTTAAATATTTGAAATTATGGCGCGTATTTTAAATGAAATTATCAAAATCAATAAAAATAACTAATTTTCCATAATCGATTTATTTTAAGAGTATTTCAGTGTTGTTTAAATATTTGAAATTATGGCGCGCATTTTAAATGAAATTATCAAAATCAATAAAAATAACTAATTTTCCATAATCGATTTATTTTAAGAGTATTTGAGTGTTGTTTAAATATTTGAAATTATGGCGCGCATTTTAAATGAAATTATCAAAATAAATAAAATTAACTAACTTTTGATAATCGAATTATTTTAAAAGTATTTGAGTGTTGTTTCAATATTTTGAAAACAAAAATTTAAATATTTTATGAATAATAAAGTCGAATTTTTTGTATAATGAAAAATTGAATATTTAAACAAACCTGAATTTTGATGACAATGATCGAGTGGACAGTTTGACTCGTCCGTTTCATCGCTATTGTAAATCATAGTACCGAAATCATATTCAGAATTATAATAAGTCCTTTGTTTAGTGTTGTTTTGTTTAAAAATCCAATCCGAATAATTGTGATAGATATTTGAATAATTTTCTTGAAATAAATCCGCATTCCTGTATTTAGTAAGCTGCTTAGCGACTCGTATGTTCTGATCGTTTTCCGTCAATGATTGCGGAGTGCTGTGATCATTATTCGCATGACTGCTGCCACTGCTTTCAATGGTTTCCAGAGTAAAATTTTCCGATCTAGAAAACCCTCGCGTCATCGGAGTGGTGCTAATAGACTGATTAGGCAATGTCCGCCAGGAAACCTTTCTAGTGCTCACTGGAACCGGGCTTGTTTTTCGAGAATAAATGACTTTAGTTTCAAGTACGGTGTTGGATGTCGATGAATGACGCCGCGAATTCGATGCTGACCGGTTGTTTAGATCGTCTGCTGAAGTATAATCAAGACTGCTACCTAATCCACTGGTTTCGGTGCTGCTTTTCTGACGCAAAATCCTGTTGCGTTTTTCTTGTTGTGCATCCTCCACTGATAATGTGTGAAGATAATGGCTTTTATTTGGCATTTTATTTGGTTTCATTTCTGTATTTTGTAGTTTTGGCGATGAATAAGTTGTATACGTAACAATACTACTGTCTGGAGCCTGTTTCGACATGATTGTCTGGTGTGTTGGCAACGGAGATTTTGTGTGATAATAACTGTAAAGATTCGAATGAGTAACATATTCATCGGGATTGGAATAGGAAATATAGATATGCGGCTTCATCAAATGCGAATAAAAACTCGATTCGTTGTTCAGTATGACAATGAAAGAAGTCGATAGAAAAATCAACATGTTAGAATATACAAATAACACAATCCCATATCGATGGTTTTTCGATCAAGTTCTGGTCAACACTCGATTCATACCGAATGTTTTCTTCAAATTCGAAGTTGGTAGATTGTGTGACGATTCATTGAAGGTTTTCTTAAATATTTGGCTTATATCGTAGTAATTGCAACATCAGTACATGTTTTCCTCCTCATTCATTGCGATGTGGAATAAATAATTTCATTTTCTCATATTGGAGAAAGAAAATAAGACACAACTAAAATTATCTTACTCGCCAAATGAAAATTGCCGGTGTGTCAATTGACACAGACCAATCGAGTTTGTCTGTGAAAGTGTGTGTGTGTCACTCTCTGTTAGCATGGATTAATGGGAGAAACTCTAGATAATGGGAATGCAAGCATTTTCGTATTTGTGAAAATTTTCTCAATATTGAGAACTATCTCAATATTTATCAGTTCCTGCTACAATATTTTGCTGCCGTAAATTTTCAGTATTACCCATTTTCAATTTGAAAGGTACTAAACAATTGGTTAGAGACTATTTTCAATGTGTAATTCATTAATCATTACATTAATGTTAAGTTTTTATTTTCTGATAAATAATCTAAAATTACATACAAATAATTCAATTCAACATCGGATGAATTTAATAAAGAATTAATTGAAAAATAATTTCAGATTGTTCAAGAAAAATTGTTTAAGATTTATAATTTTACTTTAATAATTCAAAATAGTTAAATTATGATACTAATGTAAAACAATTATTTGAGTATGATAGGAAAATGAGGAAATTCTGTAAATATATTTCTCCCACATCATTGTTAAAAATGTAGGCTGAAAAATAATAACGATTTTTACGAAACAAGAAAATTTTTGCTACTGTTTATTTACAATTGTTGATTAATTCATGGTAAGCATAATAATAGTGGATTTAATCTTGTCATAGGAAACCATAGGCATTAATAATATTATCTTTATTTCGATAAATTAGGCTTACTAATTAATATTATGCAGAAAAGTTGTTAATAAGTTATTATTGAGTTTTTCAACTATTTTAAACGAACAAAATACCAATAAATGTCATCGACAAAATACTCAAATATGCCTTAAATGTCACCAGTCTACAGAGTTATTTTTGAAATTTGGAATTATTTTTAAGGAATTCATCATTTTACTTCCAAATTCGAGAATTCCACTGCTAAATTTTGTGTTACAAGATAACATTTGGTTGTAGCGATTCTTAACGAGATTCTTTTTTTACAAACACGAATAATAAGTTTATACTCCAATTCTTATTTCTAAATTGAGTGAGGTAATCTTATTATCTTTAATGGGATCTCAAAACACGAAAAATATGTTAATAAAAGTGTGGGGTCTAATTTTGCTAGAAAACAATATTTTACTTACCTAGTTATCAAAATAATTCTAATATTCGATGGAAATGCTTTTTCTGTGTTCTCAAAATTAGGACCTTTCGGTCAACCGCGACGAAGCGAATAAAATTGACAGTTGGTAGGGCGACACATCGACACTTAGGGCCAAATATTTCCACGCGGCGAATTCTCGCTTGTCAATGAATACAAACTCACTAAATGTAACCAGTGAATTTGTATCTTCATTGTTAGATATATATTCACTGACCGGCTTACCGAAAATATATTTTCACCAGTGAATAATACAAATTGGTATTACAAATTCACTATAACATATATACTTCGCAGCAAAAGGATTAAATAATCATTTAATTTTTGAAAGCATAATTAATGGAAAAATTCTTCCTTTGATAATGTAGTTTTAAAAGGCGCTTTTAGATATTAGTGTGAATGTCAATTAGAGTCAAAAAAGAAGGAAAGTAAATTAAAAAAATACAAAACAAAACCACAGTAAAAGAAGACAATAGAAAATTATGAAAATGCCAACTAAAAGACAAACGAATTTTATTACGTCATTACTCTTCCAAAATGGAATGATTTAAACAATATATATAAATGACAAATAATAATTCCAACACATAATTATTATTAACAAATATTTCTTATAAAACTCTAAATGTATCGGAAAATTCTACAATGTTTGACATAGCTCTGCTGAATGAAAAATTAAAGTAAAGAAATAAAATATTCATATAGAAAAAGTTATTTATACTCCTAAATTTGTATTTATTACAAAAATTTTATGTTCATGGGTACCAAATTTGTTCTACTGTGCCTTTTCCAAAATCATTGAATCTTTCAATTTTTTACAGATCTTTCGATTTTTGACTTCTAAAATTATCTCGAGCATGTTTAAATTATTTGACTGCCTTCTCTTTTCGACAAATATGCAACTCGACAATAATTTTTGCACCTTGCGTAAGATTTTTTTATAGGATACTAAAAAACTTTTAAAGTTTTTAAAAATTGAAAATAAATCTTACGAAATTATGTCATCATTATCTTTACAACACAAAGTTGGTTTTTAGTAATTTTCGTCAAAAATCTTTTTGGTCATTATTTTCTAAAAATTTCTGTAAATGATTTATTATAGTGCGTTTATTCATTACAACGGTTTTACATATCGAAATTTCAAATACATTTTTTACTATGTGTTGTGTTTGTGTGTGTCAGTTTATTTTTTTCTACCACTTCATTATATTAAATGCGTTTATTCATTGCAACTCTAAAAATCAACACACGGGTAAGTTTTTGTGTTTATATAATATAGACTTATTGATTTTTTTAACATTATAGATGTGTCTAATCACTGGAAACGGGGTTCGATCTTGTTGAAACGCCATTAATCAATGCGATTATTTCAACTATATAAAGGAACTCAAACTCAAAAAATCGGCATTTTGCCTCGGGTAGGGACAAACAATTTGACAATAGAATTAAAAGGAAAATAAATGTCATAAGATAGAATTAACAGAAAGGAAAATAAAAGAATCAAGTTAAGTAAAAGGATTAAAGAAAAGACGTGATTATTGTTGCAGAACGTTCAGAACCAAGACGGTTATAGCGAGACCTATTGAATAGTCAGAATAGGCATTTTATTTCGATATTCGGAGTTTGGTAAATTGTTGATTATACGAATTTGAATACAAATATACATTGAGTATTGTTTGTTTAATTGTTTTTACAGAACACGTGGAGTCAGAAAACTCAAAAATTTGTTAAAATTGTATTAATTATTTCGTACTTCTGAAGGTGATTTACAGTTTTTCATTAAAATACCTTTTCTTAAGGTTTGATAATCTCAACTTGATGATTTTATAAAATAAAGAAAAAAACACAAACAACTTGAAAATTTTATTTATTTTTAAAAATACACTACAATCAAACAATTAAAGACTAATTTGTGACCATATTTATGTTTTGAAAAGGATTTAGGTGCAAATTATGTCATCTAATGGAAAATAAATTTCGGAATCTGTCCGATGTCAATATCGAATTCTTTTTTTTTAATTGACCATTTCTTTGTAATAAATTTATTTATTATCGAAAAATTCCAATATAGTTTGATTTAATTGTGGTCAGAACATCCATTAACTGTTGTTAGTTTTGCCTTCTCTAGTCAGGAGTTTCTAATATAACAAACTTTTTGAGGATTTCCTTGAATTCATATTTTTTGTCCTTTAATAGTTTAACCCTTTCGCACCAAGGACTGCGCGAAAAAATATTGACCATCTATCGAAAAATGTATTTCTTCAAACATTATTTCCTTCGAAACGATGTAGATATGAAATTGAAATCTTTATCGTAGATGATTGCAAGACTGAATATGTATTAAATTTCATTAGCTACTACTGAAAGTTCAACAACTGAAATAATAGCTCGAGGTGAAAGGGTTAAAAAATGTCAACAATATTATAAATTATTTTTGCATACAAATTATGGTAGAATAAAAATTCGCACTAAGTCATAAGAAAATAAGAAATTTAAAATTTTAATTTATTCCATGAAGGGACACTCCTTGGAATTACCTTCATTACTTTTCTAAAAATGATTTTACGTTTTTTAGACAAAATTAATTTTTCCTGCATTTGATTGGAACCACTTAAAAAATTTGTAAAATAATTAACATTGTAGAATTTTCGATAGTGGTGGTTGACGTGTAAAGCAATCGCTCACTCACGAATTTAATGAATTTCATCATGAATGTACATTAATGTATTTTGATAATTTATTTTAGCCATTTTAGAAATGGTTTTCAGGTAAGATGTTTAATTTTAAGTAATATTGATCCATATAGATATGAGATCATTATTCAAGTTCTTAAATATTACTTTTAGTCAACAGTATTTTCAGGGTTTTTAGGAATTTTATGACATTTATTTTTAAGTATTTTGGAATTATTTCGATAAAATTTTAGACATATTTTTTTAATTATAATTAAATAAATAAATTAATCACCAAAAATATGTGTTTTTCTACAACATTTTGGGAAAAATCGCAGAATATGAATAAAATAATTTTTTTAATTTTGTAATTTTTTTNGTACAAATACACACTTCGGCACTACTGCTAATGACTAACTGATGTAACAATATGTAACAGAAAATTATTTTGTGTTTTTATAATTTTAGCCGCGAACTCACACTTTGGGAAACGCTGTTTTCAATAACAAAGTGAATTGAAAAATCGAAATTAAGATATATTTAAAAAGTTAAGTTTTCACGATAAATTTGTATTTTTAATTAAGAATAAAAGTTTATTGAAAAATAAAGAACTATGAATTCAAAAAATTTTAATGTTGTAGGGGGGTATGTTATAAAAAACAATGTTCCCAAAGAATAAATTTAATTGTAAAGACAAAAAAATTTCCTATTAAATGTTTAAAAAAACAGGCAATTTTATTCTTCACGAAAAAAGAAAAGAAAGACATTTTGCACTTATATTCGAAATATTGAGTTTGATATGCGTTTGCAGAATTATTATTATTAATAAATATTTTAATAATGATCATTAACCTTCTTCCCCACTCCGAAACGTGAAATATTCCTTTTGTAAATTCAAAACCTTCGAGGGTCATTCAACAGTGAATAGATTAAAACAACTATTTCACTATTTATTTCTATAGAAATTTTATAATCTACAAATTCCTACTGAAAATATAAAGAAAATCAAAAGTTACTATAATTTTAACATAAAAACATTCTTTATTAGCCAAAAATAATTAAACTTTTTTACTTCATTGCAATGAAAATTGATTAAACCCATCAACCGCCAACATATAATGGTCATAAAAATAAATATGATCTAAGATAGAATTTTGACAGAATAATTTATGGGAACGAGATTTCTTAAAGGAGAAAAGGCATTATAATTATTAAAATAGTCTATTCGTTATTCAGCACTATTTTAAAATTTTCTTTTATTATTATATATTTCATGGGGGGAGAGGAGGGGTGGGAGAATCGACAAATTAAAACTCATTATTTATTTGAAGATTTAAGAGACTTAAAAGTTTATTATAAATCAAATTATTATGAATCATGATGGAAATGAATTAAGTAAATATTACATTACATAACATATAACATTTAATATTCAAATAGTAATAATACAGGGTATTTCTGTATTATATATTTATATTTCAAAATTATATATTTATATTTCAACATTATATATTTTGATGCGAATTTAAAAATGATTATTAGAAAAATAATGGAAGAATCAACTATTTTAATTCCGAACACACCTCAACGTAAAACACGAACTCCTGTCAACCTAGAAAAAATCAATCCAATAAATCATTATTATTATTATTATTATTATTATTATTATTATTATTATTATTATTATTATTATTATTATTATTATTATTATTATTATTATGATTATTATTATTATTACGATTTTTATTATTATTATTATTATTATTATTATTATTATTATTATTATTATTATTATTATTATTATTATTATTATTATTATTATTATTATTAAAATTAATAATATACACTATCACTTGAAGAAAGAAACATGAAACTATAAAATTTAAATAAAAATTTCATTAAAATAAACACATAACTATAAAAGATTTAATAAAATTTAATTAACACAACACATTTCTATGAAAATTTACATTTCACAAAATAAAATTATTAAAAATATCATTAAAAAGATTGTCTAAATCAGGGGTGGCCAACCTTTTTGGTAAAAGGGCCATTACAATATTTTTGAATAATGCGGCGGGCCGCAGGTTTGAAAGGCGTAAATTTTTAACTAATGCTTCTGTGCTAATTCCAACTAAGGAACAGGAGAAGCGCAGTAATAGCCCGTAGTGGGGTCTGAGACAACCGCTAAAAAAACAATAAAGCATTTGCGTGCATGTTAAATAAATTATGCTTCTTAGGTACAGGATAAACTGGCACTATTTATACTTGATAGCCCTGATTATAAAGCATAATGAATCGGGCAAATTTTCAAAATGTAGCATACAAAACTAATTGGTTAAAATAGATAAAAATATGAAATAAACAATAAATTTTGTTCAATATTCACCGGCGGCCCATTATTACATTTTTTACTACAGTTCGTAAAGCTACCAACTGAAAAAAAGAAAAGAAAGAGATATTTAAAACTTTACATTCAAAAAACATTCTTGCACAAAAACATTACGTTTTAACTATTCAGGGCAAATGTCTTTCAATTATTAACTATATATTCTTTGTGTTGCATTTATTACATTTTTTGTATTATATCGTATTTTAAAAAGTTTTTATTATATTTTCAAAATATTAAAGCATGCGGGCCGCCGGTTGGCCACTCCTGGTCTAAATGATGCTAATTTCTGCCGACTGATTCGTATTTTGCCTCATTATATTATTACCATAATCATCTTCGACAAAGAATAATGATCAAAGGCAAGGATGCTATTTTAATAATTGAAACAATGAACACGATGAGTCGGAGTCAGTTCTGACTTTAACAATAATAACCCCACAATTTTGAAATCTTTAGTGAAGAAAAACATGAAGAAAGTTGGTGCAACTCCAAGAAATATGATGAGAAGTGTCTTATCCGAAGTGAACATGGATGTTTTGGAAGTCTTTTTAACAGATAAAAATAAGTCATATTCCCAATTCATTTACAACGAATTATCTTATACCAAAAAAGAATGCAGACCTCATTTTGTACGATACCGGAACTCATGACCAAGAAAGAATATTGTCGATTGAAAATCATGATTTGATCTCAGAATTAGAATAGGCTGCCAGTTTTGAAGACAGAAACTTTGATAAAGCTGCTAACATGTTTTTTTCATCTGTATACATGACATGTGAAGATTGACAATTCATATCCTCCATGTATATATTTGATTTTTTAAAAAATGAATAAGGATTCGTTAAACATAATGTTGGCCATATTGCAACAACTGTTGCCCAATTGTTGCTGGACTTTGAAATCATTTATTCCTGCCGTTCAAGTTACTTTCCACAGGCAGAAATAATAACATGTATTTCTAACTAGATTGATATTTCATCAAATTTCTAAATATTACAATTATTTTCAAACTTCATTCTGTAATTCATAGGCAATTTATATATTTGATAGAAATATATTGCTAAGCCTTAGATTCTAAGGTACTTTTTTCATATCTTAAGTCTTATGAATTGATATAATAAAGATATTCGGTGGTCATTATTATTTTATTATAATTATTAATTAATTATTACTATTGTTATATCATTATTATTATAAGGTTGTTTTATGTTTACTATTCAAAGTTTTCAATGGCATCTGAAATATATTTATTCATTTACTCATTACTAAGCATATGTTCAAGGTAATTGAAAATAATTATAGCGTTTCTCACTTAAAAACTATGTTAACAAATATAAAAACTATAATATAAATTAAAAATATTTTAAGAAAATAAAAAACTATGTTATAAATAAAAAATGATTTAAAAAATTTAAGAACTTTTAATTAATTCTTTGGATTTTCGTTAATTAATACAATTTAATTTTGACTAGGTATCTTTTATTTGTTTTGTTGTCATGTGAGAAAATATTATACGAAAGAAACAAATAACTGACGAAATAAGAAGGTACGAATCATGGTAATCACCAAAAGAAATATTATGTATTTTATTTGTAAAATATGAATCAATGAGAATTAGAACATTTTAAATTTTGGTAGAATTGAATGAATTAAAAGAAGAATTCCAAAAGTCAAAAGATAACAGTGGATCTTGAAAATTTAATTAAATCCAAAGTTGAAATGGATGTCTCAGTTACATTAAAATCATTTAAAAATTTAATTTAATTTAAAATTTAAAACACCTTCAATTGAAAGGTCGTGAAAATTTTTTAATTATTCATTTAAAAGAGTTGTTTTGGTGTCAGAATCAAGAAATACAAATGTAGATATTGAAGAAAGATATGAGTATTCAAACGAAGAAAAAATAATTTTTTTAAATGAAATGGGCGTAAGTTTCTCTTCAAGAATTTCTTATGGCAGAAGTTTCACTGGTTCTCCGGTTAAAAAGTTTTTCGCTCTATTTAGTCCAATATTTTTCAACATATTATAAAACAGAAAATAGTGCTTTTAACGAAAATTCATTTTGTGAATTTTTATCAGAACTTTTCGGAAAAATGAATGAATGGGAAATGTGGCGTTACATAAAATGGCAAATGATAGAAGCATGATTGCAGAAAACGGGCATAGTTTGATGTTTTTACCATCTTACAGCCCCAATTGTATTCAATCGAAGAATTTTTTGAAAAATGGAAAAATTGTGTTAAAGCCGCGAATTCAAACACCCTAATTAAATTAGAAAATGCAATAGTTTAAGGAGTTTCGCCAATTTCACTGGCTGATTGCATCGGCTTTTTAGGATCTAAAAATTTATGCATTAAAAGACTTAAGAAGATTAAATTTTTAAAAGTTAAAATTTTGTTGTATATTTTTTATAATTGATTTTATTTTTTGTTGTGTATTTTTTGGTTATTCTAGTCTTAATTTCTTAAAATATTTTTTATTTGTTAATATAATATTTTTAAGTAAGAAACGCTATAAATAATTATTTGAAAAATTTAAATATAAATATTTATAAAGATTTTTATGTGAAATAAATATTTTAGTAGGGGAGGGGTTGGGCGCCATTTCCTTTGGTGATACGACTCACATCACACTACTAACCACATTATATTCAGATTAGTTTGCATAAATATTTATAAAAGACCTAACGTTTGAAGTATTCACCAAGAAATTAAATTATAACTTTTTTTATTATTTGTTTTACAGAAAAGTTATTTTGTCTAGTCATGGAAAATATAAAGAAATAAAAATTGTCTTCGGAAACTCAGTAAATATCAACTGAACCGCATCATATATTCTGTTGTAACTTTAATTATTTCACTTTCTATTTTGACATAATTATCATTGATAATAATAATTATTATTTCTTTTACATATTGTGTAGTCGCTTGCGAATTTATTATAACTTAATATAATTTAGGTATAAAAAAGACGTTGTTTTACTATAATAAAGATATAATTGACCTCAATTGTGTTATGATTTTACATCAACGACAAAAGTGGAAGGCCAATCGAATTTTGTGTGCACGCGTAACCCAATGAAATTGGTTTCTGATTAAATAGCTTTTACATTGGTTGATGCCCGAGGAATGTGTAATGTACATGTTAGAAGCTATAACATTTAATTCTTCGGTCATCAAAATAAATTACTAAGACTATTAAATCCAAAATTATATTTCATTAAATCTGATTATATAAACAAATATTCTTGGGACATTTTCTAAATTTTAATTTCAACCAAATATCAACATACCATCGCATTCATACTTGAATTTCAATTTTATTAAAAATTATTTTATTTTAAAATTTCAATTATCATTTCAATTTTAATATCTTAAAATAATTTAAGTTTCAATTAAAACTTTACAAATTTTAATCATGAACTAATTTAATTTAGTATTTTAATTTTAACTCCTCACATCCCCCTTTTTTAAAATGTTTGATCTTCTCAACATTTCTGACTACCATCTTCCCATTTTGATCTTTAAGTAAGTAGCTCCGTTCATGTATTTTCTTTATCACTTTGTACGGCCCTTCCCACCTTGCATCGTCTTTATTTCGAATTTCTTGTTTGATCAAGACCACATCTTCCATTTCAAAATCTCTCACTGTTTTGCTTATTTTTGGTTTTAGTGTTTTATCCTCTATTCTCTTTTCCATATCTTCTCTATTTATTTCTTTATTCGAGTACCATTTCATTCTGTCGATTTTCCTCCCAAATATAATCTCTGCTGGGCTTACTCCCGTTGTTTTTTGAACTGTTGCATTTAACGTATATTCTATTTCTGGCACTATATCAGCCCAGTTTTTCCTTCCTCCTTCATTCAATGACACGTTAATATACTCTCTGATTGTTCTGAATTGTCTTTCAATAATACCATTCGTGTTATGGTGATATGGGCTTGAGAAAATTAATTCAATGCCAGCTGCCTTTGCTAGTTCTTTTATACTTCTTGCTTCAAAGTTCTTCCCACAATCTACATGAAGTTCTTTTGGAGCTCCAAACTTTAATATCCATTTATTTAATAACGTCTCACTAATTGTTTTTTCGTCTTGCTTGTTTATGGCCGTTAATGAGATGTATTTACTATAGTGGTCAATGATTCCGCAAATATATTTCTTTTTGTTGAACGTTTCTTTCAATGGCGCACATATATCCATATATATCTTCTCGAATGGTTCTGTACTCTTTATTGTTTGAGTTTCCTCCTTTGTCTTGGTTGTTATCGTTTTCATTTTCTGACATCTTTCGCAGTTCTCAATTACCTTTTTTACTTCCGTTGCTAAATTTTCCATGTCGCAGTTATTCTGGATATATTTTGTTACTTTCTGTGCACCTGCATGGCACAGCAATACGTGTACTTCTTTTATCATCCTCTGTCTATTATCTGACGGTATCCATATTTTACCTTGCTTAGTTAGTACCGTGTTGTTTTCCATTATGAACTTACAATCTTTATTTTCTAACTTATTCTTTATTTCTTGGACCTCCATATTGTCATTTTGCCACTTGTTATATCCGCCTTCTGCTGTTACTGTTAATATTCTGGTTTTAATTTTGCCGGTTTTGCGTCTTCGTGTTCCATCATACACTGTACACATGTTCCGCATGTTTTCCTGGATAGCATATCCGCGTTTGTATGGCTTGTTCCTTTCCTGTATTCCATTTTAATATCCAGGCTGCTTAAATAGTTGATCCATGTCTGGAATTGAGCAGTTATTGGTTTCTTCGTTGTTACCATAAACGTAATAGCTTTATGGTCCGTTCTCAGTACGAATCTCTTACCATATAAGTAATGGTTGAAATGTTTACAAAAATAGTATATTGCCAATAATTCTTTTCTGGTAATGCAGTATCCTTTTTCGTGGCTGCTCATCGCATGTGAACCATATGCAATGACATGTTCATGTCCTTTTTCATCCTTTTGCGAAAAAAACTGCTCCAATAGTATCGAAGCTCGCGTCTGTGTCTAATATAAATTCTTTTCTGAAATCTGGAAATACCAATACTGGGGCGGTTATCAATGCTTCTTTCATTTCCCTGAAAGCCTTTTCACACATCTCTGTCCATCTTATTTTCTCATTGTTTTTTCCGCATATGCTTTCTAGTGCTCTTGCCTTCTTTGCATAGTCTTTTATGAACCGTCGATAATAGTTACAGATACCCAGAAAGCTCCTCAGATTCTTCACACATTTTGGTTTTTGAAATGATTGTATTGCTTCTATCTTAGTATTATCTGTTTGTATGCCGTCTTTATTTATTATGTGTCCCAGAAACTTCACTTCTTTTCTAAATATTTGACATTTTTCGGGGTTCAATCTTAGTCCTGCTGTTGCCATGTTAGAAGCTATAACATTTAATTCTTCGGTCATCAAAATAAATTACTAAGACTATTAAATCCAAAATTATATTTCATTAAATCTGATTATATAAACAAATATTCTTGGGACATTTTCTAAATTTTAATTTCAACCAAATATCAACATACCATCGCATTCATACTTGAATTTCAATTTTATTAAAAATTATTTTATTTTAAAATTTCAATTATCATTTCAATTTTAATATCTTAAAATAATTTAAGTTTCAATTATCTGCCATAAAAACATTCTTGTTTGCCTGAAATATTTCTAGCAATCTCTTATTTCCGGTAACTTTTAAAACGTCGATGGCATGAAGTAATCTTTCTTCATCTGTTATAATCCGCCCAAATCTAGCTTCTATTTCGCAAATGAAATCACTACGTTTTCCATGTTCTTCTAGTATACATTTCAATTCTATACCAAATAACCTTTGTAGTTCTACTCCTCCAATAATTTCTGGTATTAAATTCTTTACTATAATGAATGTTACATTTCTTTCAATACTGCCCATTTTAACATTGATGTTTATTTTACCCATAGTTTCTAATCTACTGTTGTTTGCACATCTTAGCGATTCCCTTGTTTCTAATATTTCGATATTTTCTAATCGATCAATTACAGATTTAGCCATCACATTAATTCGCGCTCCTGTATCCAATAAACAATCTACTTTCCGCCCTTGGATATCCAGTGTTGTACTCGGTCTACCTTGCATTATATTATATGTTATTACTGGACTTTTTTGTTCTTCTACTGACAAAATATTCTGCTCTCTAGTATCTTCTACAATTTCATTAATACACACGTCTCCATTTTTCTTGAGGAATTTGTAAATTTTCTCTATAGTTCTTTCCTCGTGTTTTACTAATTCATTTACTTTACACTCCTCTTTAAATTTTTTCTGAATTTCCTTATCATTCGACTTTTTAATTTCTACACTACTATTATTATTAATATCACGTTCAAAACACTACAATCTTTATCAATCATACAATCATCATACATACTTAAATTACACATACCGTTAGCATTCATTCTTTGGTTGAAATCAATATTACTTAGTAAATTGCTCCGATCAATGTCCCGTTTGACGGAGCGTGCTCGTTTGGGTCATTCTCCCTGTTATACTCGTCTGGCTGGCTTGACTGTTTTGTATTCATCATCTCATCATCAGACTCGATAGCTGCAATATCTTTTCTGTTATATTGTTGGTTTCCCCATTGTCTTTGATGTACGTTCCTTGATTGATACATATCTTCCCTTTGTTGATAGGTATTTCTCTGAATTCTTCCTCCTGACATCTTCCTTTGGTCTCGATCTCTTCCTTGATTTCGTCTTTCCATATTTGTGTAGCACTCTCTTTCTTTGTGTCCTCGTGCATTGCATCTATGACATTTGATTGTTGGGCATTCTCTTCGTATGTGACCTTCAACACCACATGCATAACATTGAAATCTTCTTTTTATATTACATTCTCTGCTACTGTGTCCCGGTTTTTGACACGTCCAGCATTCTATCACTTTAACTCTTGTCTCTGGTTTCCATTCGTTGATTTCTCTCTTCGTGGCTCCAACTTGTACTACATCTCTATAAGTTCTTCCCCCAGTTGTAGGTCGTATTGATCTCACCGTGTTTACTTGTTCAATAACCTTGTTAACTTTTTCTATCTTCTTTATAGTTTCTTTAATTTGTTCCGCCGTTTTGAGATCTTTCATTTCGATTTCTTTCCTGACTTCTTTATCTCTTACACAATGTGTCAATAAACATTTCTGAATTTCTTCCTCATTCCAAGTGTGTGAGGCCAATTTTTTAGTCATTTTTGATATTTTCTCTATAAATATTTCCGCTGATTCGTTACCTTGCTCGCAGTTCAAGGCTTCTCTTAAGTCATCAATCAATGACGCTGTGGTCGCCATGTTAGAAGCTATAACATTTAATTCTTCGGTCATCAAAATAAATTACTAAGACTATTAAATCCAAAATTATATTTCATTAAATCTGATTATATAAACAAATATTCTTGGGACATTTTCTAAATTTTAATTTCAACCAAATATCAACATACCATCGCATTCATACTTGAATTTCAATTTTATTAAAAATTATTTTATTTTAAAATTTCAATTATCATTTCAATTTTAATATCTTAAAATAATTTAATTTTCAATTAAAACTTTACAAATTTTAATCATGAACTAATTTAATTTAGTATTTTAATTTTAACTCCTCACAGTACACAAGGGAATTATCCAGAACGCTCGTTATACACTACTAACTGGTTAATTCTACATTATTATTTTTATCATTCTGATTTTTCACATACAATTTCAGAAACATCGAATGCCTTTATCATTAAAAAGACAAGCCTAAAATCTGACATGTAATACTTCATATCATACTGTTTGGTAAACCAAACACATTTTTTGATTAAGTTTCCGTAAGTCAAAAACGAAATGCAGCATTTAATAATCTTTAATAATTTTCAAATAATAATTCGAATTTTTCAAAAATCTACCAATTGAACTTTTAACCGTAATTAATTCACACAATTTCACCGAAATTTGTTTTTGACAATTTTATCTATTGGCGATTCGTGTTCTTACTAATTTTTCACAAATATGTTATGCTGTACTACTGCTTGCTTTTTATTAATTTTATTTGATTTGTTTATTATTTATTTAATGTCTGTTCATTATTATGTGTTTACTTGATGTATTTATATTATTTTTAATGATCTGCTTTTGGTATATGCTTTTACATATAGAATTAGACCTAAATTCTACCTTCGATGGGTTCTAGCCCGACACTCTTGAGAACAATGAATAAAGTAGGCTGCCGGGTACTTCTGTGTTATCTTACCCCCAAAAATTAAATTATAAAATACAATTAAAATAACAATATAGAAAATGAGAGAATACATTATTGATGACGTTATTGAACATTATTGAACATGAATTTATTAAGGCTATCTGTGATTTATGTGATTATGTGAGTTTATGTGGCGCAAACGTGTTCTAGACAACAGTGCCGATGTGTTCGACACTATTCTCAACGACATTGTGGTTTTCTGGCCACCTGGATGACCATTTACAAACTCTTTACAAACATTTGCTGAGTTTGTAACTGTGATTTAGAAAATAAATATAATAATTATATGTGTTCTTTTTTAATTTAATTTTTGGGGGTAAGATAACACGGAAGTACCGGCTGCCGTGTTTAAGGTCTATTAAAAAAATAAATATCAAAATATTCAAAATGGTGGGTTATAAAAGCATACCTGATCCCTCCAAATCGCCTGAAATATTTAAAAAAATTTAAACACAATCAACCTTTAAAAGGTTAAGTTGTCTTCATTTATATATTTAATTCTGTTACCATCATTTACAGATTTAATGTGGTTTCTTGATTTATTTATTCCTCACCATTTACTAGACAAATTTTTAAAATATTCCAAAGCCCTATACACGAGATTATGAAGCTTGTTTCTTAAAACTGACAAAGCAAAACTTTGTAATAATTCAGTCAATCCTTCTGGGATTTCTCTTTTAGTATTATTCATATCTCATTTAATGAATTCATATATGAACAAAATAATTATATATTTTCAACTCCTCTTTCGAAAACCACAATTATTTAAATATTATAAAAATAACTTTTTTTATCTTAATATTTGTTAAACGAATTTTATTCTTTTCTACATTTTTATACGGGATGTAATTCATGTACAATAAAAAATTCAATTAAAATTTTAAGATTCTGACTCAAAACCGAATTTTTCACAATTAAACATTTTTATATAAGATAAGATAATCTTTTATATATATAAGTATGTTTAACTACGAATGTCGAGATGAAAGACCGACAGACCCGGAATAAAAACTATAAAATTTCATTTTTTCTTCCAATTGTTGTCAGTGCAATTAACTCAATAGTCGAAAGATTTGAACTTATGAATAGTCATGCAGAAAAGTTTCAATTTCTCATAAATTTTAATGAAATTTATAATTTGGATAATGAGATACTAAGAAATAAATGTGCAGATTTACATAATGTGTTAACTGATGGTGTTGATATAGATATAAGTTCTTCAGAATTATGTAAAGAACTGTGGATATTAAAAGACACCATAACTCAACTTAATAGTTTTGATCCATTAGATATATTGCAGTATATTTATTCAAATGATTTATTTGATATATTTCCAAATATAGTTGTATCTTTGAGAATATTATTAACACTACCAGTCTTAGTAGCAGCTGGCGCAAAATCATCTTCCAGACTTAAACTAATTAAGAATTATTTACGCTCAACCATTTCTCAAGAAAGACTAGTTGGCCTGTCTTTGATTGCTATTGAAAGCGATATCTGTGACAAAATCAAAATTAATGATGTATTGGATGAATTTGCTTCCATAAAAGCAAGAAAAATAAGATTTTAAATGAAACATTGTGGTTTTCTAATTTATATATATATATATAAGATTTCTGTTTATTTTTTTTATGAATTAATGTTTAATTATACAGTAAATCTTTTTAATAATAAAATTATAATACCTTACTGTGAAATTAGAGATTTATTTCTGACATATATATATTCTTGGTTATGCTTTGTGATATTTCGTTAGATCAATTATTCATAATTTTGCGAAACTGCGTTTTATCCTCATCGAGAAGTAAGGTAAAATATATAATATCAACCTAAGCAACAAAATCGAATCTACCAATCATTGAAATCAGAAACCGTAGTCAAGTGATTGTGAATTCCAAGTTGTTTTGTAAACGTCCTATTCCCCCTAAAGAGTTACAATAAGCACTCAAGCTATTGTTGTAATATTGAATTATTGGTATCGCTGTAATTTGGCAATTAATTGTGCTAATCAATAGAAGTTTATACTGTCTGAAGCTCGTTATTGTTGTTAAACAAGGAAAGCATTGGAGTCAGATCAATTGTTAATTTTTATTTTTACCGACATCCCCAGCAAATATATATTTGTCAGCAAAAGGCTTACCTTATCATTTGCTTGTTTAACATTTAATTATTCCATAGAAATCATCATTTTATAATAATAATATGATAATAATATGATAATAATCATTGAAAATTGTTCTAAAATTGCAAGTGGGTGCTCAATATTTGCAATAAAATGTAAATAGACCTTCTAAATTTCACCAGTGTTTTAAAGCTATTTCATACCTTATTGAAATATGCAAGCAAATCTTACTAAATGTCATATGGTTAAGTTCAATAATTACATTTAGAAATTAGAATAAAAATGCAGTACCTTTAAGGTGAATTTATATCACTTTAAAAAGTTATTTTCGTTGATACAAAATATGTTAAAATAAAAATTATAAATAGCAAATACAGATCGGCTTCGACTTACAAGAGTTCTCTATCGACAAAACAATTTTTTTTATAAAATTATATTTTTTTCAAAAATTACTTCATAAATCACAAACTGCTATCACTTACAGTTATATTAATAATAATAATAATAATAATAATAATAATAATAATAATAATAATAATAATAATAATAATAATAATAATAATAATAATAATAATAATAATAATAATAATAATAATAATAATAATAATAATAATAATAATAATATTACTATTATTATAATTATCCTTATTATTATTATTATTATTATTATTATTGTTATTATTATTATTATTATTATTATGTAGTTTACAATATAAATTCAAGGCATGAATCGATTTGATGTCGGTAAGAAAGCGATAAAATGTAAATCAGACAAATTGATGCATAATGAGTACATAAGAATCGATATTAAAGAAACGTGAATTAGTCCATTCATTATGAAGCACCATGATTCTATGATTCAAGTTTCACATTGATCTCGAAATTTGTCGAGGAGGCATCAAATTAGCACCAGTGTGTTTGTAAATTCGAAATACTCTATGAAATATTTGATAAATGTCTTATATTGTGTTTGTAAATTATTCATTTCGATCACTTATCTGGTTATAAAATTTGCAATATTTGCAACTTTATTGCAGCGCACAAGAACTGAATCAATTCTGTTTCTGACATTATTAAAACCACTGCCATTTTGAGTTGAGAATAGATTTTAGCATTTGCGAATTCAAAATTTATTGGTGAACGTCTACCTTTACAGTGAAATATTTTCAAACAATAATTAATAATCGTAGAAAATGGTTCTTTCGGAATTCATAGACTATGCCACAAAATACAAATGGGCAGATTTTGTTGGCATGGAGGACTTTGCGGATAAATTGAGTTTCAGTATTTCGACATCTATTTTATTGCTATTAACTCTAATAATTTCTGTAAAAAGTTATTTATTAACTTCCATTGCTTGCTATATTCCGGTCCATCCTTCCGGTAAAGATTTCGATGATTTTTTAAAGAGTTATTGTTGGGTACATGGAACAATTCCGATACAAGGCGAATTACCCCAGAGCATCGAAGCCTGGGAAACACTGGATGAATTGAATAGAATTAGTAATAGTTTATTAATTTAAATTGAACTGATTTATTTCTGTAAATTTAGATTATTATCAATGGGTACCATTTGTACTTGCATTACAAGGCATCTTGTTTTATTTGCCAAGAATAATATGGCAAATGATTACTTACAATTTATCAGGAACCGATCTTGAAGGTCTTGTGGAAATGGCAAATTCTGCTAGTAATCAAACGGGAAAAGCTAAATCGGAAACAGTAGAACAAATAGCAATGAATTTGGAAAATCTTTTATTTTCTCACCGAGAAATTACGTTGCATAGGAAGCCAATTATGTCTAAATTATCAACGGCTAAATCATGGTTCTGCTCCGGTAAAAGAAGTGGTCGTCAATTAGCAGCTCAATATATGTTCATAAAAGTTTTGTATGTTATTAATGCTTTTGGTCAGTTGTTTCTAATGCAGTACTTTTTAAATTTCGGCCATCAAGGAACAAATTTTGGGTATGTAGTTTTGAAAAATATTTTAGAAGGTAGAGAGTGGAATGATACATTGATATTTCCCCGGGTAACATATTGTTATATGAAGAATATTCAACATGTTGCAATGAAAAACAACTATCTAGCTCAATGTGCTTTACCTATCAATATGTTAAATGAGAAAATCTACATTTTCCTTTGGTTTTGGACGGTAATCGTTGTTTTCTTCACTTGTATTAGCTTGGTTCAATGGATCTATCGGCTTACTCAATCTAAGTCACAGGTACATTTTTTGAAAAAGTTTCTGCGAATTCGAGAGCAGTATACTGATGAAGACGACACTTCTTTGAAATCGTTTTTCAGAGGTTTCCTTAGAAAAGATGGTGTTTTTATTTTGAGAATGTTCTCAATAAATGCAGGAGATTTGATTACCGCTGATATAGTGACAAAATTGTGGAATATTTACAACGAGAAGCACAAAGAGGATAATTTCAGTAAACCTTGCATTCCAGGTGACGAGATGCAGTACAGTGAAGCTTCTACTTTACCCCTGAAAGATGATTTTATTTAAAATTAAATAGTACTTGAAAAAAAAATCAAATAAAAAACTAGATTTACAATCAGAAGATTTTTGCTCATATTTCTGCTAATGTTTCTGACTAGTTTGTTATACAAAATTTTGTTTAATTTCCTATCGATGTTATCCACAATTTTGTTCATTTTAATTATTTTGAGTCATAATCTTTCAATTTTACTTAAAACAAATTGAATAATAATTACAATTTAATATTATAAGAACTTTTTTCAATTTTCACCACTGATTTCTTTTCAATTGACATTGTATTTATTAAAAAGCTTGACTATAAATTCTAAATATATCGATGTTTTTATGATATTCAAGAATTTTCGGGGTTAGGATTTTGATCTTGAAAAGTGATTTCAATATTGTTTTGATTTTGAAAAAGGCAGTGCCGAAAATTCGTGAATATCAATAAAACATCGATATATTTACTGATTTATAGTCTTCAAGCTTTTTAATAAATTATTTATCAGTTATTTACTGTAAAAAAGCTAATGAAAAGTAAGCGTTCAGGCTGGTATAAGTCATTGGTAAAGTTGAACTCTATAAAATGAGGATACATTTTTATTAACAAGGTTAAATCTATTTTTTGTGTATATCACTTACTTTTCAGTACAATTTCGTTAGGTTTATTAATTTTTCAATAGTGACAAAGTATTTTCTATTAAGTATCTATAACTAACAATTTTGAAGCATTAATTAACTAACAATTACTCAAAATTTCGAACAAAAAAGGTTAAACTAAAAGGTTAAACCGATACGCGATAATTAATAAATTAAAAATGATTACAATATTTTGTGTAATTTTTATTTTATGTCGATTGTAGAGACATACAACTAATACGAATAAATATTTTATTCATAAGAACATTGAAATAAATAATGGATATATTTGCTCCAGTAGTCAATGATCCAACGAAAGCACAAACACTTGATCTGGTGATTGTACGGAGATTGTTAATGATCTTAAATTTTAGCATGTAGACTCCAGTATCGTACGATGTGAAAGTATTTGGATAATCGGTTGAATTAAAAATTAGTGTTCTAAGGTAAATTTATTGGGTTGAATAGATGGTGTTGATGATCAAGACCATCATCAGAGAGATCATAGGTAGGAAAACGAAGGCTTCAGTTTCTTCAATATCTGCAGGCCCGGTTTTAAGAGTAGGCAACAACGGCGACCGCCGACGGCGGCACTTTTTACTCTTTTCGAAGGCGGCATTTTCTAATTTTTTTGTCAATTCCAACAAGAAAAATAAAATGTTTTTTTTGGGTTAGGGTCGAAATCTTGAAAAGAAAATCTTCAATAAAAATCTTGACTACTTTCACCTTGGACATATAAGTATAAGTTAAATATTTTTTGAATGAAATTAGGAATTTTTAACTGAACTTAGTTAACTGTCTTTTAAAATAAAATTCTTCGTTTTTTAACCAGAATTTTCCAAAAAACAAATACTACCTTCACCAGGTATTTTATATAGTTTTAAATTAAAACTTTTAATTTATGAACGTGTTGGGGTTCAACAAGAGAGGCACAAAAATGAGGTGAAAACTGACAAAAACACCAAATTCAAAATAAAAATTTAAAGTACAAAATATTAATTAAAAATCAAAAATTTTAAAAAATGAATATTTTCTGGGGGAAACTGGTATGGGCGGATGCTAAATAATGAGACGAGTTCAGCTATAATAAAATAAAATCAATGGGGGGTCCCTAAAAGGAATAAATTACAAAAAACAAAAATTAATTAAAAATTAATTAACTAATGGAAAACCCGAGCTAATGGGAAACCCGAGCTAATGGAGAACCCGAGCTAATGGGAAACCCGATACAATGGAAAACCCGAGCGAATTGAGAAATCCAATTTCGGGAAGGCAATTAATTTAGCCGGAGAAATCCAATTTTGGGAAGGCAATTAATTTAGCCTGATAAAAAGTAATAAGCGCCGTCAAAGAAAATGAACAAATTCCCTTCAATTAAATTAGACCTCCAAGAGGAAGCCCGGGGGGGAAATAAAACCAAAAATAATTGGCAAAAATAAAGTCAATTACCAAGCGAGTATAAAAGCAACTGGCAAGAAAACAAAATGCCAGTTGGTCGAAGAAAAGAAAATAGAAGTTTGACGAGAGCGAAAAAGGAAATATTAAAGTTAGTAGAGATTAAACCATTTAAAAATCGAACGTACCAGAAAGGGACATCTCCCGTTGGAAGATCTACCCCTGCGTGAGATTTGTTGGCAAATTGAAAAGTGCAGACAAAACCTGATTGTATCAAGTGTGAGTAAACTAATACAAGTGTAAAAGTGTAACTGCATCAGTGTCAATAAAGATTTTGTGTTGGGTTAAAAAAAAAAAAAAAAATATCAACAATTAACTAAACGGTAATTATTATTATTATTATTATTATTTATACAGCTAGTAGCTGGGACAGTATCCTTCGGATACTTCATCTCAGCCCTAGTTTTAAAAGTAAATTAAATTCAAACGTTAAATTATAACTATTTTAGCAAAAATGGAACAAGTACAATGGACAAGATCCACCTACGACAGTTACTTCAAGATGCAGAAAAATCATGCCAGCCAACAATTATACGAAATCAATGAAAATTTACAAATTCCAAATTATTTGCGGATAGATGACAGAAGAATGAAGATACGAATGTTTACAATAAGGAGAAATTCAGAATTGAAATTGACAGATGAAATTGAGTTGTCTCGGAAGGAAGAATATCACATACACGTGATCAGAGGTACAGTGGAAGTGCTGAAGAACGATAATACAATATGGTGGCAACTTCGAAAATTCACATCGTGGAAGCTGCAGAAGGACTTCATGTGGAGAACACTACGAGCAGCGAATGAGGAGACAACGTTGGTGGTGGAAATCAGAACTGAGAATGAAGCGGATGAGGTACCACAGATGCATCTAATTGAAGGAGAAGACCCAATGTTATTGAAAATTTCAAAGGAAATGTTGAAAAAGAAAATGTCGTTTCTCAGAAAAGAAATGGATCTAGAAGAAATCCGCAATAGAATATTATTCATTGATGCTGAATATGGCACATCAGAGCAAGGGAAAATGGTCCCTTTAGCAATAGCAATTATGAATTATTATGGGAAAGTAGTAAAAGATGTATACCTCACTCCAAGAGGAAAAATCCGACATTTTAATTCAAGGATCCATGGAATTACAGAAGTGGCCAGCAGGAACCAATGTGATCAATATGTGGCAATGAAAGAGATACAACGCTTGACAGTAGGCAAGATATTGATCGGCCATGATTTGCATGCAGAATTACAATACTTGGGGATATGGATTGAACAATTGTACGGCATTCGAGATCTAGCAGCAGCACCAATACTTCAGAACATGGGAGTAACCATAAGGGGAGAATGGTTCAAACTACAAACAGTGGTGAAAGAAATATGTGGAGAACAGACTCAGATGAGTATTCATTCGGCTCTCGAGGACGTGAAAAGTATACGCAAGGTATACCAGAAAGTGGAAAGTCAATGGATTGATGACATACCGATGCCCAGAAATCAACCGTCAAAGCGATATTCGTGGGATGAATATAAGAAGCTTCGGGAAATTGAATCAACATCAACTGCAATACCAGAAAAACTAACGCAAATTCCAATTGAAGATGTAATGGAATCTGAAGAAATTGATCTAACATTCGAGGAGAATGTGACGATGGATAGTGAAAATCCATTGATTCAATTGAAGTGGGCCAATGAATCATTCTTAGAAATTGCGGAAGAATGTGTCGCATTAATGGTAAGCATTCCGATGATAAGGACACACCCAACACTTGAATATGGTCCAATGCCAGAATGTAGAAAATCCAAAAAGAGAAAAACAACTTCGAACATTGATGTCGGAGACACTGTCACTGTCAATGGTGTAGTATATGAACGCGAAGAAACAATAATACGATATCGGCATGAAACGAAACGATTAGAAATAAAGATGGATTAATTTTTATATATTGTATTTATAAAATAAATAATTGTGAACTCGATTTTGTCTCATGCATTTATTGGCAGCGCATCAGTTAGACCCCAAAATAAGAATAAATAAGTAAATAATTGAGAGTAAATAAATGATTAAATAAATAAATAAACTTATTATTGTGTATAACAACAAACACATTTCCAATTGTCGGGGTTTGGCTACCCTGGACAACAATTGGAAGTGTGTGGTTGTCAGTAGTCGTTGATTTTCCATTGAAACCGTTTATGAATAAATGGAACTATATTGTATCTAAATCTATATTTGTTTATAAGTTTCTCTGTGTATCTCGGTGTCTCTATATCTATATTTATTTATCCAAAACTATTTATCTATATCTAGGCATAAAATTTGAGTATAGACTATTAAAAATAGAAATTAATAAAGATCAAATAACTTACTTCCTAAAATCCAAATAGAAATAAATAAATTCAAATTTTCTTTCTCCTGGGGAGTTTGAAAAGGAAACTCTTATAATTCCTGCTGCCAGAAAGAGGATTTCATAATAAATTTTTCCTTGTTAATAACAAATAAAAAAAAAAAAAAAAAAAAATTCTGTCAAATTAATTTGTCTGCAGAAAAATTTGCAATAACCAGAACAGAAAACTCAACAAAATTTATTATCTGGAATCATCATCATTCTAGATTTTTCCACATTTTTTCATAGTCTTTTCGAACAGATTGGAATGCGCTTACTTCTTTTCCCACGATAACAGAAGGCAATCACTAATTTGTTCCTTAATGCGCATTCGTTTTCAACTTATTTTACCCTGATTTATTGAAGGCTGAGTTTGCAGTTACAGTGAGAAAAAAAAATTGGAAAATCTCAATGAAATTTTAAATACAAATATATAAAAATTTTTAGGATTGATTTATACGTTAATGACTTGAAAGCATCTTGTATCATAGAAGTGGTGAGAATAGATCTTTGAGTTCATTGTGACCATTGAAACACCAAATTTTCGAGTGCAAATCAATTAAAATCTACAAAATTCATCCTAATTCAAAAACGGAATCTATATAACTCATAGTGGTCTATGGGGCTAATATCTACATACTTCATGGTTTCATATTCGCTTCGAAATCAACAATATTCATGTTTCTGCGCACCATTTTAAGTTGGAAATAGATTTTCGATTTCCAGTTAATACAGTGACAATTGCGATAATTAATGTTTCAATTTATTGTGTTAAATCATCAAAGAATCTGAAAATTATTTTACACAATATAATAAATAATCAATATAAGTTTATATTAACAAAAAATTTATCCACCTGCATAAGAGGACAATCTTGAGGTAATAATAAATAATTCTTTGCTTCATCAAATAATCAATATAAGTTTATATTAACAAAAAATTTTATCCACCTGCATAAGAGGACGATCTTGAGGTAATAATAAATAATTCTGTGCTTCATCAACTAAGTCTCTACATCTATCATCAGATTTTATCAGTAATTCAGTGATAACAGTACCAACTAAAAATTTTGGAGAAAGAAATGGCAACCGAACATGCTGTAAAATGCATGCTAAGTGTTGCCTTTGTTCATTAATGTCATATTTAACCCAATTCATAATCGAATTATAGACTTGTTCTTCAGATCTGACATTTAACTCATCTCTACTAATGATTGAAATCAATTGGTTAACGGGTAATAATAAAAAAATTCTTCACTCATCATAACTTCCTAATTACGATTAAAACTTAACAATAAACTCAAAATTAAAGTGTACTTGAAAATTATGGTGTGTAAATTTATCAGCAATGGTTAATAAGTCATTACAAGCATGAGTATCAGCAAAAGCTCGGATACCTAAGCAATTAGATGGATCAAGCTGCTGTTTTAAAAATTCACAACAAACATCTTGAATTTCTGATAATTGTAATAAACAAGCAGCTGGTAGTAAACACTGTACATTCCACTCTTCAATAACAATTTGAGATGTATAACAAAATTCTACCAATGCTTCAACAGCACTTTCATCGATATCCCTTAATGTTACCTAATATCGTTTGATAAAGATAACCAAATATTTAATTACTTCATTTTGTAGTGATTCAGATAATTCGCCAGTAAACATAGCTTTAAAATAAGGACTACATGCAGATAACACAATTCTATGGGCTAAGATTTTTTTTAACCAACAATCAAGGCTACGTCACATAATTCGCCGTGTTTTCTTAGTTGATTAATGGATTCCAAAGTAATTTTTGGGTGCTTCTCAGAGAAGTAGCATAATTTGTTAAACGTATTAGAATTGAATGCACCCCCAGAACATTGATTTCCAGTAATAATCTTTTTCTCATTTTGTTGCACGTCACAATAATTAATAGAAAATGGTTGCATATTTTCTAAATCCATTTAAAATGAATGTTGTTTTCTGTGATCATTTTCTGAATTAAAAAAAAAATATGAAAGAAAAATAAAATCTCTTACCTTTTAATGAAAGAAAAACAGCCAATCAGAAGCCATTTAAGGCACCAAAATTATTGGCTAGAATCTGAAAAGCAATTTATTTTTCGTTGAACAAATAAAATCCAAATCTCGCAGGCAAATTGAATTACTAATAATTAATTTGATGGAGTTTCTTTAAATTGTATTACAAATATAAGGGAATACTAGATGACACATCAAATTCAATTTTTGGTGGGAAGTTTTATTATTAGCTGACTTCTCTTGTGATTAAAGCAATGCGCGAAACTATAACATTCAAGTTATAATTCAATTTTCTATAATTGCCAGTGGAAATTAACATCTAAAAAATTCTTTCGCTGGTTCAGATAAGATTGAGAATTTAACGAAAATACTAATCTCCCTAAATTAGATTGTCAATTTATTTATAAATCGAATTTCAACAATGAAATTTGTCAGAAATTTTATGTCGTCGCTAAACATGGTCTCTCTGTTTGATGGTGGTTATTATGAAAGCTTTCATTTACCGCTAACGAGTGAAATTCAATTTCCTTTCGTGTTTCAATTGTATCACCGCCTATATCTCAAAAAAAAAAAGAAACTGCAGAATTTTGAGAAAATATCTAAAATATTTATTTTTCAAATTTTCAATTTATTGTGCTTATATATTGCTTATATATTATTATTGGTATTATTATTATTAGANTGAAATTAGGAATTTTTAACTGAACTTAGTTAACTGTCTTTTAAAATAAAATTCTTCGTTTTTTAACCAGAATTTTCCAAAAAACAAATACTACCTTCACCAGGTATTTTATATAGTTTTAAATTAAAACTTTTAATTTATGAACGTGTTGGGGTTCAACAAGAGAGGCACAAAAATGAGGTGAAAACTGACAAAAACACCAAATTCAAAATAAAAATTTAAAGTACAAAATATTAATTAAAAATCAAAAATTTTAAAAAATGAATATTTTCTGGGGGAAACTGGTATGGGCGGATGCTAAATAATGAGACGAGTTCAGCTATAATAAAATAAAATCAATGGGGGGTCCCTAAAAGGAATAAATTACAAAAAACAAAAATTAATTAAAAATTAATTAACTAATGGAAAACCCGAGCTAATGGGAAACCCGAGCTAATGGAGAACCCGAGCTAATGGGAAACCCGATACAATGGAAAACCCGAGCGAATTGAGAAATCCAATTTCGGGAAGGCAATTAATTTAGCCGGAGAAATCCAATTTTGGGAAGGCAATTAATTTAGCCTGATAAAAAGTAATAAGCGCCGTCAAAGAAAATGAACAAATTCCCTTCAATTAAATTAGACCTCCAAGAGGAAGCCCGGGGGGGAAATAAAACCAAAAATAATTGGCAAAAATAAAGTCAATTACCAAGCGAGTATAAAAGCAACTGGCAAGAAAACAAAATGCCAGTTGGTCGAAGAAAAGAAAATAGAAGTTTGACGAGAGCGAAAAAGGAAATATTAAAGTTAGTAGAGATTAAACCATTTAAAAATCGAACGTACCAGAAAGGGACATCTCCCGTTGGAAGATCTACCCCTGCGTGAGATTTGTTGGCAAATTGAAAAGTGCAGACAAAACCTGATTGTATCAAGTGTGAGTAAACTAATACAAGTGTAAAAGTGTAACTGCATCAGTGTCAATAAAGATTTTGTGTTGGGTTATTTATTTATTTATTTATTTGGAAAAGAACACAAAGGAGTCAGACCGTAGTACCGACTTGCATTAAAAACCCAACAAACGAAACTAGAACTTACTTTCCGGGAACATTGTAATTTTTTTACATAAATATACTGTATTGTAAATAGAAGCGTCATATTTGTTTTAAAAGTCGAAGAAGAAACATTAAAAAACTTAATTGTTTAAATTACTTAACCGAAACTGATACAATATAATGGACCGTAATAAGAGACAACGCTTGTGCGGATTCCAATGCAAAAAAATTAAACTTCAACGTGAATCAAATTCTGCCAAACATAAGAATGCTTTGTTGCAGTTTTTGAGAAGTTCGTCGAGCAGTACAGCACAGGCACCTATAGCAGCTTCCAGGCAAAATGAAAGCGAAATTGAAATCAAAGGCGGCGAAGAAATAGACTGTGCAGAGAATGTTATTGAAGATAGCGATTCAGATTCTGATTACGAAAATACTGCTAAAGAACTAGAAAATTTAGATGAGCTAGAAGTTATTTCCAATTTAAATGAACTTGTTGCTCAGAACGTCGATTATATAGTACAAAAGGTAAATAATGAAGATCAAAGTGATCAAGACCCAAAAAACAATAAAACTTTTAATGATACGGCAAACTGACCTATAATAGATGATAAATTTAAAGCATTTCAGTTAAAGTATGACCCGCTTCAGGAAATTCAGGCATCATTTCCCGAGGATGAAGAAGGTAGAAAATATCCCTGCTTTTATTTTCATCGCCGAATGTCTAACGGTGATAAAATTAAACGCACTTGGCTTTTATACTCTAATACAAAAGACACTGTATTTTGCTTTTGCTCTAAGATATTCAGTCCGAATAAATTCTCCTTGTCATCGAACGACGGAAGCCGAGATTGGAAAAACCTTTCTTTTATTATCAAACGACATGAAACATCAAGGGCCCACACTACTCCATATTTAAATAGGAGAGAGCTGGAGGTGAGACTTAAATCAGGGACTACCATTGATGACATTAATCAGAAAAAAATTCAATCTGAAACACAACAGTGAGCATTTAAGAGGAACCTGTGAAAAGCTTTTCGAGCCAAACAGAAATTATGATCCTATTATGAGTAAACATATTCGACGAATAACAGCAAGTGAAATTCACACCACATGTCTCGGAAAAACAATTCAAAATGAAATCGTTGAATTGCTTGCTAATAAAATCAAAGATCACGTCTTAACAAAACTGAAACAAGCAAAGTACTAGTACAAGGAGTAGATGAACAACAAGGAGTAGATGACAGTTATTTTTAGGTTTGTCAGTGCAACTGAATCATCTTCAGAAAAAGCAGCTGAAGTCATGGTTTCAGAACACTTCGTAACTTTTCTTGAATTACATGATACAATTGGAGCAAATATGACAAAACTTGTAATCGATAAGTTGTAGGAATTATGCGTAAATTTTGATGAATGAGGGAACAAGAGTACGATAATGAAGCCAACATGCGTTAAAAATTTAATGGTATTCAATCCAAAATTCGTCAATTAAATCCAAGAGCTTTTTTCGTACCTTGTGATGCCCAATCTCTCAATTTGGTATTGAATGATGCAGCTAATAGTTGTATGCAGACTGTCGCATTCTTTGCTTTAATTCAATGCATTTATAACTTTTTCTCAGCTTCAAGTCACCGTTGGAGTTTATTATTAAAGCACGTACGCGATATTACTGTAAAGCCGTTAAGTGCCACTCGTTGGGAAAGTAGATTAGATGCCGTTTGGGCACTTTGATTTCAAATTAGTGGAGTTTACGATGCCCTACTGAAAATAGCTGAAGAAAACACTTTAATAACTCCACCAGAAATAAAAAGTCGCATAGAGGCTAAGGGAATAGCCAGAAATATTTCAAACTTCAAATTTGTTTGTTCTTTGGTATTGTGGTATGACATTTTATTTCAAATAAACATTGTCAGCAAAATTCTGCAATCACCGCATTTAGATTTGTCTGGCTTTAGAGCATTTGAACACTACGAAATCTTTTCTATGCGATTATCGTTCTTATTCAACATTTGCAGAAATGATTGGAAAAGCTAAAACATTGGCAATTGAACTTGAAATTTTTGAAGGATTTTGTGAGGAAGAACCCATACGCGTTCGCAGAAAGAGTAGACAATTTTTATACGAAGGTCGTGATGAACTGATAGTAGCACCAGATCTAAACTTTAGAGTATGTTTTTAATTGAATATTGGACATAGCAATTCAAGCAACAAATGAAAGCTTTACGAAATTATCGGAATATAGCGAGTTATTTGGATTTCTTTACAATATCGACAGTAAAAAATATACGGATGACGAATTATTAAAACAAGTAAGAACTTGCAATTAGCGCTTATATCCGATGACCAATCAGGCATCAATGGGGTCGAACTTTGGGATGAAATTAAAGCTATAGGAAGACGACTTGATACTTCGAAAACCGATCCAAAAAGTGTGTTAAAATATATTTGCACGTCTAAAATTTTTCAAGTAGACCCCAACCTGTCGATATCACTTCGAATACTGTTAACATTACCATTCACATTTGCTAGTGCTGAAGGAAGTTTTTCAAAGCTGAAATTAATAAAATATTATCTAAGATCACAAATGTGTCAAGATCGTTTACTTGGTCTAGCCACGATTTCCATAGAAAAAGAAATTGCTGATCAATTAGACATGGAAGATTTGGTTAAGGAGTTTGGAGAATTAAAAGCGAGAAAAATTCACTTTTAATTAATATTTGTTTTGTTATTTTTTATTTTTATTATAAACTGAATTTTGTTTAATTTTTCGTATTAAAATACAAATATATGTATTAAGTTTAGATATTCAGTGTTTTTCTATTTTTCAATTTAAAAATTAAAACATTTTCTATTTTTGCAGCAGAAAATTCGCATCTCGCCTACACACAGAAAACTGTTAGAACCGGCACTGAATGTCTGGTTCTTTGGTTATGACGAGATTTAATGCTTGGGAAGTTGAATGATTCATTAATTTTTTTTTCATATTGAATTTAAATTTTGTAAAAAAAGTGAAGGCTATTTAAACAATGATTTTAATTTGATTTAGTTACAATTAATTTAATTTTACTAAATTGATAAAAGTGGGAGTCAGAGGCACTAAGTCGATCACATTAATATTTTTTAATAAAAAGTAACATTCAAACTGAAATTAAAAATCTTTACATTTAATTCAATTTTAAAAATTGGTAGAAAATAATTATGTAATAAATTATAGTTATGTGATAATTATGTAAAAACATTCGAAAAACTCTTCTTAATTTCGTTCTCGGTTTTTCCAAGGAAAAAATTCATTTATCTTCATTTCTTTTCAGACTAGTGATCAATATTTCGCTTTATATTTAACATAAGTGAATTTTCGGCAATCGAATGCTTGTGCAACAAATTTTATGAAATTACTGTGAAAGAATAATAATTAAGTGCAATAAAAAAATAGATCTAGATGAGATGTAATTTTATCTGATTTCTAAATGTGAAATATTACTTTTAACAACTTTAATCTCGTAAATAAATAATTAAATGTGCGACTATTTTGTTGGTAATCATTGATTATTTGAATCACGAATTGAAAATATGGAATCTAGAAGGATTAAAAGGTTTCAATAGAAAAAGATTAATCTTCAAAAAGTGTCATTCATCAATTCGATATATTTTAAACTTTAATAAAGCATCATCAAATGTTCATACAGTTCATCAAATTATTCATCAAATTTACGTTTTTGCAATTTTTGGCATAACCCAGATACAATTTCTGTGGCCATTTGGATGTCAGCATAAAGGAAGAGCCTCTAGTGTGAACTATAATCGCTGACATACATATAGATCCACTGACTTTCAAAGGAAGACCTTTTTCTGATTTGCTTTATGGTCCTTTTCATTACGATATTTGTGAAGACTGAAATCAATGATACAAAATTTATTGTATACAAACATAGGAGTTTACAATAACAAAACATATTCGATTCATGATTTTATTCCTGTCTTGGGTAGAACCTCTGTTAACTCTGTTGTCTCGATATCATGAGAAATTCAACGGGTACGCTCAGTGATTCAAGCCCCTTTCCGAGTTCACTGGCATATTCTCTCTTTCTTTCTAGGCTTGCATCACTTACTTCCCAACTGTAAAACGCTCCAGTTGGAACAACTCTTCACTACGCCGCGACACAGCATTCCGCCAACATTTCTATTCATAGTTTATTTATATTACAAACTCGTTATTATTCTGTCATTTATTAGCCATATCCTAACTTTCCTTAGCTTATTTTATTTTAGTAAGGCCAACCCGGTGAATATATTCGATTCGATGAATCAGATGAGTTCCTCGAATTGTCCTGACCTCAGAGACATACGCTTAATGTCAATAATTTCTCCCTACTTAGAAGATAGTAGTGAAACAAGGGTGTGGTTGACCTGCTGCTTTCTACTCGAAGTTTGTTCAGTTTCGAGTCAGCCACGCTCTATGTTCTAATGAGAATCCCAAATAATTTGGAAAGTTTATTAAGTGTTTCGATAGATATATGAGCATTATATATAAAACACGAAAAAAAACGAAACATTTATAACATAGATAACATTTCCATTCAATTATTGATACATAAAATGAAAAATAATCATTTACTATCTATTATTTTATTTCCAATATGACAGATTAATCATGACTCTTTCTTATGTTAATTCAAGCCAAAATTATATTACTGTTTAATTACTGTCTTTGGTGAGTTAAAACTGTTATAATTATACGTTCTTCATTTTTTATTCCGTCACCATGATGGATTTCAAATTCAAATTGGCATATTTTTCTATAAAATATTACTAAACTAAAAGGTTTTGTATAATTTTATTTATGTTGGGTTTTCTTTACTGTTGATGAAGTATAAAATTACGAATTAGTTATCTGGATCCATGTGTGCTTTATAAACAATATGTCGAATAGGGATGGCAATCCGGATAATAATCGGTTTGAACTATCCGGATATTTTCTGAATTACGGATAATTCGAAATCCGGATATTTTGAATCAATTATCCGGATATTTTATTTTCGAAAAAGTAAATTTTTATCGTTTCAAAAATTTAATTTTACAGGGTTTTTCATCGTATTTTGACAATGTGTCAACCAATTTTGACATTGTGTCACCGTATTTTGATAAGTAAAAAAACTATTATAAATATTTGTAGATGAATTAATTATATAAAATATTTTATTCTTATAGTTAAAAAAGTCATTTACAACAATTAAATAAAAAAAAACATTATATTGGTATTTTCACAATCCAAAATCCTTTTCCGATCATTATTATTGATATGTTGATTGACCATTAAGGGTGTATTAAAAAATTTTTCATTTGTCAAAATACGGTGACACAATGTCAAAATTGATTGAC
Source organism: Schmidtea polychroa (assembly GCA_959609185.1). Classification (NCBI taxonomy): domain Eukaryota; kingdom Metazoa; phylum Platyhelminthes; order Tricladida; family Dugesiidae; genus Schmidtea; species Schmidtea polychroa. Next base: position 38,801 of record CAUHTR010000543.1, on the reverse strand, counting down.
ACAATGTCAAAATACGGTGACACAATGTTAAAATTGGTTGACACAATGTCAAAATACGATGACACAATGTTAAAATACGATGAAAAACCCTGTATAATCAGAGTTGGCTGTGCACTAACATTACATTTAGAGATTTTTGTTTTACTCGTATTTAAATCAAATCAGAGTTAGTTGTGCAGTGCACTTTGTTTTGGTGGTATTTCTGTGCTGAAAAACGAATTTAAATCAAATTAAAGGTATGTATGAATATATTTAAAATTTTAAAAATTTATATATTAGTTTGTATTTTGAAGGGTTATCGTTATAATAATGTCTTCAAAAAAATCGGAGGTTTGGATTCACTTTGAAAAACATAGTTCTGAGGAGGCGACATGTAGAAAATGTGGTAATAATATCAAATGTAAAGGATCTTCTACAACTCCACTCATAAATCATTTGAAAAGACATGAAATTTATATCAACAAAAGAACGTCGAATCAAGAAGAAACTACAAGTGTCAAATCTTCAAAAATTGTAAATTCACAACAAATTTTAAAGTTTGTTAAGAGAGAAAGCTTAGGTGAGTTATTAGCAAAATGTGCTGCAAAAGATGGATTTTCAATCCACGCAATAACTAATTCATCAGCAATTAGAGAATTTATACATAAAAGAGGATTCGAAATGCCACGTAGTCGAAACACAGTTAAAAAACTTATAATTCAGTTTTACGAACAGAAACGAGAAGAACTTAAAAACAATCTAAATACAAAAAAAACAATGAACAAAAATTCAGTATTACAGTCGATGAATGGACGGACATAAATATGAAGCGTTATATGAATGTTACACTACACAGCAAGAGTATCTGTTATAAATTAGGATTGGCAAAAATCGATGGATCTTGTAACGCTGAAAAAACTAAAAAAATAGTGAAAGATAAACTTTTAGAATTCGGTATTCAGTTTTCAGATATTGTTGCCTCCACGCATGATGGTGCTGCTCTTATGCAGAAGTATGGACGAAATATTTCTGCAATCAGTCAATTGTGCTACAATCACGTCATTCATTTGGCCGTGATTGGTGTTTTTTATAAAAAAACAGGAACGGTTACGACATCTGATGATGAAAATAATAGCAAATTTGATGAGCAGTCTGAAAACGATTCTGATTATGATTATGAAAATAGTGATATTGAACACGAAAATATGAATTTAGGATTTGATAATACTGGTGTTAATAATATACATGAGACCTGACATTAATGTTGTTATATCTGAATCACGGAGGCTTATAAAATTTTTTAAATTTTCTGCTGTTCGAAAAAATGTTCTTCAAAAATATGTTATGGAACAAGAAAAAAAAGAATTACATTTACTGTTGGATTGCAAAACCAGGTGGAACTCATTGGTCCCTATGATTGAGCGACTCCTAAAGTTAAAAAAATGTATTAAACAATCATTGATTGACTTATTAGGAACGGAAAAAGAATATTACAATGAACAAAATTTCGTAATCCTAGAAAATATGTTAAATATCTTAAAACCACTTGAATTAGGTGTAAAAGAGTTGAGTAACGAACAAGCAACACTTTTATCTAGCGAAGGTGTTTTTAAATTTATGTTTAAAAAATTAAACGATATTGATTCAGATTTGAGCAATGAAATGTTGACGTCATTAAAAACAGAAATTTTAAAACGAAGAAATAAAGAAGTAGTATCTTTGATGAAATTTCTACAAAATTCATCAATCTCCCGAGATGATAATTTTGATGATATTACATATGCTTCGAAACCAGCAATCTATGCCTATGCAAAAGATACAATGAGTCGATTGTATGCAATTCCAGAAGATGAAAATCATGTGTCTTCGTCCGGATCTGAGGATGAAATTTGCGAACCGATTACATTGGTTATGGAATTGAAAAAATCTATAGCTTCCATGAGCAGTGAAAATCCAACAAAATTTCAAAAAAATAATTTTGACTCTTTACAAAAAGAATTTAAACTTCTTGAAGGCAATGGAAAACTAACTCACAACTTAGAAAAACTTTTGAATGCTCTTAATACGATTCAACCAACCTCCACTAGCAGTGAGAGAGTTTTCTCGGTGGCTGGTACATTTTCAACAAAATTAAGAAGTAGACTTCAGTTTCCATTGTTGAACGCTTTGATATTCTTGAAATATTATTTCAATAATGAATAATAAATTAATGATTAAAAATAATAAAACTATATTATTATATACTTTCTTTTTCTTGAATTAAATAAAATGAACTTAAAAACTAAAATATTTTGATTTTTTTTTCTAAATTTCAGAATTGGCAAATATCCGAATAGTATCCGGATATCCGGATATTTCATGTTTAAGCTATTTGATATCCGGATACCAGAAAGTCCGGATAATTGACATCTTTAATGTCGAATAGTATATCGCAGGAAAATAATCAAAATTTCTCGAATAACCTACCAAGACACTACAAAAAGAATCAAAAACATCTACAATTATATTAATTGATCGATATTGAACTGTCTTCGTGGAAATATATGTAATTTGATAATCATTTATAACACCTAGGCTTGCACCTCCGTCTTTACAATATTTTACAATTTTTCAAGAAAGAAGTGCAGTTTTTGAAGTTTTAACTTTTAATTGATTTCACTAAAATCACCAACGCTATTGGAGTCAGCCCGACGACAAGAAAAATAAAATTTTAAAAACAAACAAAATAGCATGATTTGAAAACTGCACTGTAATATGTAAAAATAATTATTTTGTTTAAATCTTTATGGTATTAATCATCATATTGTTAAAATCACTAAATCAACAAGCTAAAACCAAAAAAGTGAAAACACTTGTTATATTATTTCTTAAGTGTTATACTCTTCGCAATTTTATAATCTCCCGGGTTCGAGGTTGTGGGAGTTGGCAATTGAATGTTGTTTTTACCCAGCTTGACAGGTAGGTTATTAAATACTTTACATATGTATTTACAAAAATCCATAACCAAACATAAAATTTGTCATAAGTTCTTACATATTAAGCTAATGACCAATAATATTTGATTAATGAAAATTTATTTTTAATTTATACAATTATTTACTGTTTTAATATAACGGTTATACAATTTGTTTTTAAAAATTCAGTGTTTATTCCTCGAACTATTAATAAATATCATCTTTTTGGTATCACAAATTTGACAAACTCGTGGAAGCAGAGAAGAATGTAGAGAAATCGAGGAAACAATTTGAAAGAAAGCCCCTCGATCAGTGTTTCTCAGACTTTTCTCGCTCGCGGCACACCTGCCCAAAAATCAAATTTTTTGAATTTCCAATTATATATAAAAAATATACATTTTAGTTTATACTAATTAAATATGATTACGAAATTTTTATAAGGTAATAAAGACAATTCTTTGTAATTTTGATCCACATAAGCGACTTTTTCATAATAAAAAGCTTGATATAGTTTTTGTAATTTTTTTATTACCAACTTTTTAGTGGAAAGTCTCGCGGCAGAACTTTTGAGAAACTGCCCTAGATACAAGAATTATTCAGACTTCGAAAGAAAGGCTATTTTAAGGATTCCATTCTTGATTTGTTTCTATATAGAAATGCTAATATACGAGATGAATAAAAAATATCTCGTTTTGATATGAAAACCCCAAAATTCGATGAAGTTGATGGCATGGAATTTTACTTTTCAACATTTTATGATCAGGGAGCGGCTAACAAAAAAATATAAAATTAGCTCAAAAATATTTTAAAAGATTATTTTACAACAAAAATAATTTTTGGGAAATATTTTGCTATTCTTTGATAAATAACTGACTGAAATTATTTATAATTTTGCAAAAATCTATAATTACAGATAGCTAAAAATTATTCCTGAGGCAAAAAATGATAAGGCAGCACTACAGAAAATTGGCAAGCGAAAAGACACTTCTTGCATAATACCACCGAGAACAGGTGCTACAAGACGACCAAGTGCAATCAGACTTCCAGTCATACCCATTACCTAGATTAGAAATGTCAAATTACATAAGATTATAACATTATTATATTAAATACATAATTATATAAAACAAAATAATAGATATTACATGATATAGAAAATTAATATATATCTACTCGTTCTATTGATGTATTGCGACCTAGAACTTGTAGCCAAATTCATAAGTAGGTGATAGCTCCCCTACAATAGTTAACCAGAAATTTTCATACATTTTTATCAAATTTACAGCCTTATAAGATTGCTTATAAGATTACATTTCATCAATCAACTTTTAATGTCATAAAATAATTTTCGAAATAATATTTCCAAGTAATTGAAATACAATATAACAAAACAATATATACTTTAGTCTTTTAGACCAGTAAAAGACACCTACCGACTTGATTGGTTGATTTATAATACAATTTATAATACAAAATCATTTTAACTTAATCCGTTCCTCATTAAATGGCCTGGAACCGCCACTGCCTAAAATATGATGCAGAGATTCCATTATAAACTCACATTTTTCAAACAACATCAAAAATTTTCGGACAATTATAAGTGGTTTGCACTTTATTTAAATTTTTTGAACATATTTTGGATTTGGTCCAACAGTAGCATGTACGCCTGTGACACGTTTATAATTATAAGATTTTGCAATTTACTGACAATTATAAGTAGAAATAAATCAATATTTAAATGTTTAAGTGAATTTGAACAAATATATCTAAAGATAATTGCATTGAATTCAAATTAGTTTTATTATTAGAGGTTCGGTTAATAATGATAAAAATAAAAGATATTTTTTTCAAAATTCAAAATACGCAATTTCTTTTCATTCACCACTTCCTAACACAAACCATCAATGTTGTTTATTTCTTTAAAGATTATACCAAACAAGCTGGGGTACCCGGCGTTGCACGATTTAAAAAATAGTAAACAGATTTAATATAAATTTATTTCAATTCATTCATTTAAAAAAAATAATTCAAAAAATACATAAAAATTTAATTAAAAAAAAGTACATGTAATTTATATATCACTTATGATAAAGCTTGTCTATAGACTATTTTTGGACTATTTAGCCTAAGACCTGTCGCGAGTCAAATGAGGGTCACATGCAAAATTTCAGCACCCTAAGTCAAACGGTTGAGAATTCTATGGGTAACAAACAAACAAACTTTCATCTTTATATATTAGATTACATTATTATATCAATATGCAGCGACGGATACAGGATTGCTTAGTGGTGGGGCATGATTTTTGTAATGTTTTAAAATTTGCTTCTTTACGAAATAATCATCTAAAATCTAACAAATAATGATTAAAGAATGACCACAACTGTCATTATTGATACAGGTCATGCATAAATAATCTTTCACACAAGACAATATTATTCAATCATTCATTGTCTAATAGGACATAATTAATGCGACGAGAGTATTCGTTAAGCACAGCAAAATGATCGATCACTACATCGGTATCCACTTACACGTTTTGGTGAATGTATAATAACTCCAAACTTGTTAATTTCTCATCTTTCATTCGATTTCTGAGGAAGGTTTTCCACTAAGTATGTGGAATAAATAAATTCACTTGAAAAAGGCAGTGCCGAAAATTCGTGAGTATCAACAAACATCGATATATTATTGATTTATAGTCTTCAAACTCTCTTTTTAATATATATATATATATATATAAAATTTATTATAGATTAGACTACTATTTTGATAAAAATTAAATTACTTAATAAAGTTAAAATAAATAATTAAATGTTTTAAATATATATAATTGTTATTTCTCAATTGTGCTGTTAAGGATTTAAAAATTACAATATCAAAAAGACAATATCTATTACAAAATACAAAAATAATATACCAACACAAAAAAGATTTTACGTAGTCCGTAGGAGATACATTCCCTTCACTCCCCCCGTATCGGTCGCTGTCAATATTTTCTATGAAATTAAGAAGGATGTATTTAACTGTGATGAAATTCATTTTTCTTATTTTTTTACTCTGTCAGTATAATAAAATCAGGCGAAGTTAGTATGTGAAGTTTGATAACAATTACTGAACCCTAGGTTTAAGAGTCGCAATAACACAACTCATCTTCGCTTAAATTTCCAGGACGTGTTGAACAATGTTCCCTCTAAGCCATAAGCAGCAGTGCGCGCAAAGTCAGCTGCGCTGAGCAGCCTTTAAATACAAATGAGCGTCAAAATGCTATAACGTGGTTGTAAGAGTTTTAAAACGACACTACAGAAATATACCGTTATTATGCATCTGGTTATTAACATTGAAAATTTTTAAATATTCAAAATGAACCACATAATAATATTGAGTATCAAAAATTCGTAATGTTTTATAATAAATATGTTAATTGGAAGGTGAAAATAAAATAAAAAATAGCACATTTAACAACTGCCATGAAACGGTTGAATTAAATATACTGCGCTGAAAATAATTTTGCTGCGCTGGAGAGTTGGAGGTGCTGCGCGCGCGCAGCTTAGAGGGAACGTTGGTGTTGAATGGGGTCAACGGCTCAAAATCTTTGCAGATGAATCACAGCAAAATATCTCAACTTTTATGTTTTCGTTACTGTGGTTCAAATAACACACGTGATCCGTCGACAAAGTATTTGAATTTTATTTCCCCAAATTTTGAAAATATGTGTCCGATGTTCGATTTCCGAATTTGAAAAACATTAATTTACAATCGGTGAGTAACTTGGAAAGCCCGGTTGTAGAATTGATGAAGACATTTTATATCGGCAATACAGAACATTTTCAAAAGTAAATGGACACCCTATAAAATAGTAAAAATGCTTAAAATCATTAGTAACATTAGATTGCAAGACGAAGTGTTGAGTCTAATCATCGTACAGCAGTTGGGCAAATAGCAAAAGAAGCTGCTATGTCTATGTCTACTGCGACATTATTTGAAGAGGTTGGGATACAATTGCAGAGCTGCAAGACGAAAGCCACTTCTAACACTCGAAAATATTACTAATCGATTTTCCTGTGGAAAGATTTGACAAAAAGCCTCAATACTTCTGGGAAAGTGTTATCTTTAGTGAGGAAATTTTCTTTCAACAGTTCTCCGCCAGTGGTCATGTTTTGGTGTGATGTCGACCGGATCAAGAATATGGTAACACTTGTTTCCAATCCACTGTGAACCGCAGCATCTCTGTCATGAGATGCGAGCTATTTAGTTCAATGGAAAATCAAATACTTCATGAGACCCTCCTTTCCATCTATGAAAAGGCAACATATCAAGAGAATATTCCCATTTGATGTAAAATGGTGCACCTTACCACACTGCATGAGCAACGAAGACCTGGTTAGAGGAACATGGAATTTCCTGCCTCAAATGGAGTGCAAAATCGCCAGATATGAATTCCATTGAAAATGTTTGGTTTCTCTTGTATAAGGCCTTAAGAAATCGATAATGCAAGCCAACATCAGGTGCAAGTCTATTGGTCGCCTTTCAAGAGGAATGGAAAGCAATTCCCCAAGAAACTATCAAAACACTTATATATTCAATGTCACAGCGTGGAACTGCTCTTTTTATTGCTAATGGAAAATCTACCAGATATTAGAGAACGAAATATGGATAAAACTCAGTTTTTTTCATGGAGGTTAACAGTTGTAATTTTTTTCGGCCGTCCATTTACTTATGACAATTCACTATAGATCAGAAATTTGTATTACATAGGAAAATAAAAACTTTTGATTCTTAATCATAAAAATAATTAAATATTAAATGTAAACAAAACAAAGATAAACAAAAAATAAAAAGATTTTACTGATAAAGTTTTTCAATAAAATATTATATTATAATTATATTAAAAATTTTTAAACTTACACGGCCAACTTGTTTCTTCGCAACCCGTTTTGTAATTATTAAATTAAAAGCTTCTCTTGATAATCCATTTACAAAACTTATCGGTGATTGGAACAAAATGAACAAAGTTAAAGTAGGTGCTAAACAACAACCTAAGAAACTCAAGGCAAGCATAAACGATGTGTGGAACAATAATTTGGATTCTGCAATATTATTTATTGAATTTTTTGAGACGTTAGCAAACTCAGGATCATATCGACTGTTATAGAATTGTATAATTAATGGAACTATGAGTCCAGCAATACTTCCAGTGATAGCTCCGTAGGATGATGCTAAACCAGTCAAAAGGCTAGTTGACTTAATAGGATAATATTCAAAATGCAAATCGGTTTTAAAAGAATCTGTACTTCAAACATATCCCGAAGGGCCAGTGAGTAATTTGTTCTAAATAGTAGTGGGCAAAATGAAAGAATAAATATAGCTAATTGAATATCCCAGGTTTTCTTGACAATAAAATACGTTCTATCTTCATTATTCGTTAATGATAGAGTTGGTTTCATTTCTTGAAAAGTGTCAGGTAGTTTTCGTTTACGAATATTCATAAACTCGTTTATTGGACGAGTTTCTTCGTGATTTTCGATTACCGACTTTGGATCAGATTCAGAAGGTATTGGTGTAAACGAATCAACGTCAAGTTGAAGAAAAATAACTGCAATATAATATAGCATATAATACAACATAGAATATAAGATAGTATAATATAAATTCTGGACTGGAGAACTAAATAATCTACTTAAGTTTCCGAGACAACTGTATATATCAGCGTTTCCCAAAGTGGGTTCCGCGAACTTTTTGTAAATAAATAATTTATAAAAAAAGATTTATAAATAAAGATTAATAAATAATTCAAGATTTTATTCGATCCAATTTAAAATTCTTTTTCAATTCAAAGGGAAACCACAGTTCTTTTAATAATATTGTTTTAAAATACGCATTAAAAATACGAATTTAAAATTAGTTTTAATAATATTTAATAAAAAGGTAAGTTATTTTTTCAATTTTTGAAAATAATCGTATGTGTATTTTTTTATTATCGATAAATTTTGTGAATAGTTAACCCAAATTTTTGTGATGATAGAACGTTGGCTAAAACAAGGGACTTTAGAAAATAAAAACACTTCAATAATTGCACCTACTGCTGAAGATATTTCTGAAGAACCGAAGCGTTGTACTTCTACAAAAAGTGATCATTCTCAATTAAAAAGACCAACAAATGAGTCAATCTTGTGTATAAAAAAACGAAAATATGACATCAGTTATTTGTCGTATGGATTTATAAGTTTAATTTTTTTTATATTATTAATCAACAATCGAATGAATTTATTTTATTTTTTGTATGATTGTTATTTTTTTTTTAATAAATACTATAATTTTCTGAAATACTATAGCTCATATTAATATTCCATATATTAAAATTCTAAGATTTTTGTAAATAGGGTTCCGTCAAAAATTTGAAATCAAAAAGGGTGCATCGGTGAAAAAAACTTTGGGAAACGATGGTATATATCCTTGGTTTTCAATGTGTGTTCCAAAGGGCTCCTTAAAATTTTACAATAGCAGCCTGTTTCTATGAAAATTTCAGTGTATCTTTGTATAAAAAATAAATGTATGTAGTGTGAAAATCTGTTATTTTTAAATAATTTTTAATACTGAAACTTCGCATTTTTGAAGAATATATAATAGTGCTCCGCTACTAAAAAGAATTGAAAACCTCTGGCTTTTATTATTAATTTTGCTGCATGACAGTTGATAATATTTGGATTTTGGACTGTATTGAGTTTATTCCATAGATTTTAGACCAATAGTGGACAACCTATGGCACGCATCAAAAATTGTACTTATTCACAATAGCTTGGTTGTCACCAAATATTGTGAGTGAGTTCGGCGGCAACCAAGCTAATGTGAATAAGTACAATTATATTTTTAATTTTAATCAGGTGATAGAATTTACGCGAAACAGTAATTATAGACTATTTGCGTTGAATTATGAAATATCTCGTCAGCTTTGTCAGTAGTGAATCTTTTAAATGAAAGCTTTAAGACAATAATCTTGGCATGATAAACAAAACTAAACATGTTTGCATTTTTCCAAATAATATTTATGGTCTATTTAAAGCGTCTATCAAGATATATTTTTGAACGCTTATTTTTGTTAGATACTTACTTTTCCAGTAATGTGAAGTAAATTTTAAACTAAGTTCTGATTTATTGAACTGTAACTTTATTTTAACATTGTATTATATATCTAGGTAGCACTACAGTACAGGTATCACTTTTGAAAAGAGTTTTGCTTAAATTATGAAGCTAGAATGCGCGCTGGTGTAATTAAACATTTATTATTCTTATACAAAATAAAATTCAAAGTTTTAAGAAATTGTATCATATACATTTAAAAAATAATAGACTTTTATTTAAACATATTGTTTGGTTATTAATTATTAAGTCCGTCAACCTCTAAACTCTTAGACACTCACTTAGAGTAAAAAATTTCTTTAAAGAATAAAAATTATATATAAAATCTAGAAGAAAATCAAATTATAAATGAAATCAAAGTATTGACAATGAAGTTTTAAATAGTGATTCTCAAGGCATGAATAATAATAATGATGATAATAATAATAATAATAATAATAATAATAATAATAATAATAATAATAATAATAATAATAATAATAATAATAATAATAATAATAATAATAATAATAATAATAATAATAATAATAATAACTTAATTGATTACTTTATTTTAATTACTCTGATTTCAATCAACACTTTAAAATCAATCAAAAAATCAATGGACTTACTAAACATCAACAGGAATCCAAAACTGCTAAGGCAGCTAATATAAAAAAACCCATAATATTGATAAAGATATCCACCGATCGGAGGGCCAAATATGAACCCAACACTACTAAAAGTTGTAAATCTTCCTAATAAGACCACTCGGTGATTGCTATCTGATATTTGTTTAGTGGCTAATATCGTCCGACTTAATGTTTGTGTTTGTTTAAATAGTCCTAGAAATAAAAGAAGTGTTGTAAAGAGAATTTAGTTTCTACATTTATTTTTGTTTAAAACTGTAAAAAATATGTTTTGAAGAGAGTGACTCATAATGTTGGCATACACCAAAGCGCAATTGATTATCATTAATGAGACATTGATTTAGAAATGTCAATTGAGCTTTGTTTTGGTTTTAGTTATAATATAAGTTTTTATGTTAAAATAATGAAAAAGAAGTAAGATATTTATTTAAATATACATTAAATTTTTCATAATTCACCTAAAATATCCAGTTTCTTCAAGTATTTAGGGAAGAATCTTTTAATATGATTATTCAAATGATTATATGACTTTTCAAATTGCTATAATCTGGTTTTCGAAGTTCCTTGTTAACTACTTGGGATATCTGTCATTGAAAGTCATTCTGCTAAATCCATGAACCGAATAAACTTTAGTCCTTACCTCATTTTTAATTTTGCTGAACACACTTTCTATGGGGTTCAAAAATGGACTATATGGAGGCAACTTTACAATTTGATTATTGAATGAAGATATATTATTGTGGATGGATGCATTATCGCGGATCAAAATGAATCCAGAGCCATCCAGTTTCACAGTCAATTCAGTTATAAATGCCGAATATCTAATATTCTATTTGCATTCCTTTCTTCCACACAAGGCATGATACTTTTGGAAGTTATTAAGCGATTATTTAGGTATCTGGAAATTGTCTATGTTGAAATTTCAACATTTTAATTTGTTGCTAAAAACAATTTCATTTGATTTAATGTGGAATAATAATTTCTTTCGATATAGTCGATTAATTTCTGTCCAATAATTGGTGTAATAATAGTTGGTTGATTGCCTCTTATTGTTTCTGTGGATAGAATTCCAGTCTTCCTTTATCTCATGATACTTGTTACTATCTTCCTTTTAATTCCGGTAATATGGCCGAGTTCGTAATAATCATGGCCATCTTCCATTGCTTTCACGATCCTTTTTTTATCAGCAATAGTTATTATATATAGAGATTTTATAAAATAACTAAAGTTTAATAACAACTTACATTTCTATGTATTTCTTGAAATGGAATAGTCAATTCCGAAGAAGCTTCTGAAATATCCTCATATATTTTTATAATTAACTAGCTGTGGTACCCAGCATTGCACAATTTAAAAATAGTACACAGATTCAGAATTGCCAAATTCTTACAAAAATATTGTTGGATTTGGGTTTTTTACTTTCAATGATAGCTACATTTTAGAGGATAAACATAAAAAATTGTGTTTGGACTTTTGTAAAACAGGTCAAGTAAATTTAAGTTTTGGATATATAATTTGTTTAGTTATATTTTGTATTGATTGTAAAATCTAAAAAAATATTCATAAGAGATTAATTTAATTTAACCTTCTTAGCAACAATAAATATATGTATTTAATTCATCCTTCTTAACATCAATAAACAGATGAATTTAATTTATTCTATTAGCATCACTAAAATGGCTGAAATGTATTAGATAGGCCAATAAATAAACTTGTTTACTACTAAGTTTGGTTAGGTTAGGTTAGGGATTGTAAAATCTTAAAAAAACAAATTCTAAAAAAATGGGTCAAAAGAAAAATTGAAATAATCCAATTTTATAAACCTAACATGATCTACAACTTTTATTTGTAACATTGTTGCCAATTTCACCTCCTTGGAGTATCTACTGTAGTAAATCGAGGTGATCATTTATATTGTATATTTATATATTCATATTCTGGTAAACATATTTCTGGGAAATATTTTTTTATTCACATTTTACTTGTGAACTTTTAAATTTGATTTATTAGTTTAAACTTTAGTAATAGTTTAAAAATAAACGTATCAAAAGACAATTATTTTAGAATTTTATATAAATATATTACTAATAATTTACAAAATATAAAAGATTAGTATATCTAACCAGATATAAAGCGTAATAAAAATATTCCGATAAAAGACTGCGCTATTCCGAGAGTAAAATAACCGATTGAAGTTAATAAAGCGCATATACAAATAATAACTTTTTTCCCGGTTTTATCAGCTAAATAACCCTAAAAAATAAACTGAATATTATTAACCAAATATAATCATTACCATTAGGTAACTAGAAAGTATTTGTAATGCCCCATACAAGGAAACTGAGCAACAATAAATGTCATTTTAAATATACATATATAATTACAAAATATCCCTAAATATGTCGTCGATACATTAAAGGATTTAACATGTAAAGGCAGTGAGGTAATAAGAATACTAACACTAAACAGATCCTACAATAGACGAAAATGAAATTCAAAAGCTTTAAATTTTACCAAAAATCCGCATAAAATCAATAAATTTTCATCTTTCATAGTTTATAAAATATTAAACTGTCAAGGTCTTCTGAAATACTGGTAAATACTAAAACAACAGTATTTCAAAAGTATAATTCATTTCTTATAAATTAACAATATAAGGTCATTTTCATTTCATAATTATTTTCCATCATTTTGAATTTTCCAATATTCCTTTTTTAATTACATAATTTAAAATTTAACAACCCCAACAAATGGAAAATTTAATATAAAGTTTCGAAAAATGTGAAAACATTTTTAAAAAAACTATGGGAAATGTTGGTGAAAAATTAGAAACTGTAAGAATATAAAGTTTGAAATAAAGCGATTACGTCAATGGCATATTTAATAGCGAGATAGAAAAACTAGTATGTGTAAATTTAAAAGAACAGATACAAAACTAAAACTAAAACCAGATTCAATGGATAAAGCTAAAGGCGGATGGAAAATCTTGTATGCCGAAAATCTAATAGAAAATAATAAAGAAAACGTAAACAACCGTTGAAGTAGATGATGCAGAAGAAACAGTAAAAAAATTAGTAAACAAGACAACTATGAAACCAAGGCAAAAAGAAAGCAAATTGTCAATAGTAATAACAGTATTAACATTGTAATTAAATTTAATAAAAGAAAGTAACGCGATAATAGTGTAAGACTGTCAGAATCTGAAATAAGGACAAAAGTATTCATTACTTGATGTACAAAAATTGCTCGGGGTCAAATCCAACAAAACTAATCGTCCCAGACCCAAATTATGTTTATATATATCAAGAAATTGATTTCATCCATATCGAAGCAAGAGAGTGCATCGTGAAGTTTTCAAAAAAAATTCTGTGTGCAACAAAATAGCAAGAGAAATGCTGACTCCAACATGAGCACCAGAAGCAAAAATAATAACTTCAATTCAGTGCAAAGATCCATTAAAAACAAAAAAGATTTGAACACCAGATGGAATCAAGTTAAAGGCCCAGGCAGGAGCAAGAGTGATACAATCAATAAACGTTGTCGGATGGACATCAGTAGGAGGATATTGTGAAAGAGGAAATTACAAAGCATGGAGTCATATGGCCGACAATATAGTAGTAAGACGACAATGCTGTGCTGAGCTGAGGAGGTTTAAAGCATTCTTTGATTGCTGATCAAAGAAAATGATGACACATAAATTTCTACATTGAATGAATTAAGCTGTGATGCAGGCGAGTCAATCATAATATATAAAATAGACAAATATGAATGTCACCTAAATAAATTGAAATCATTAAAGTTTAGAAAAATTCAAGGTAAGTAGTTTACGAATGTAGAATCTAAGAATGTCAAAGATGATAAAAGAAATACAGCAATTATTCAGGAGAAAGATACTCAAACAAAATATATGGCAGATTCTGAGACAGAAGTCATGAGATATGTGGGAAAAGGTGAAAGCATTAAATGTGGTAAAGCAATAATACAAACAAACTATGAGGGTATATACATCAGTAGAAATAAGATCAAAGAGGCAAAATCAAAAGTAGATAAATTCAACGTCAGTGGAAGTCACAAATCCAGATTTAATGGCAACAATACTACAAATAGAAAATAGACAACAAAACCACTTAAATTACAATTAAGGAACTTGAGAAAAATTAGTTTTAAGTTAATGAAATGGACATCAAAAGAAGCCATGGAATGCGCAAGAAAACACGTTATTCCCTAATGCGAAATAAAAATTCCTGTCAGTGATGGTGAACAAAATTATTTATAATAGATATGGGGGAAATAATAATTTCGAGGTATTATTATCAAAAGAACATTTTAAGAAGATTGTATATAGAGTATTATACAGCATTTAAGGATATTTTGCGATCCTCGGAAATTCGGTTTCAATTATTGTGGGAATAAATTATACGGTTGCAATATTAAAAATGATTTGTCCGTCGCTAGTTTCACTGAGACATTTAAGACAAATATTTGGAAGCTCATATAAAATGGTAACATGCTTATGTCCATTCATTGCTAAATACCCCATCAGGGTGAAACATGATAAAAAAAAATAAACGAATGAAAGGTCGAAGAGACGAGGAGCAACAAATGATTGGAAACGAGAGAGACAGATCAGAAAATGTGGTTATATAAGAGAACAATAAAACTAGGTCGGAGACTTTTTCTGTATTTTGTTCATTCGTAACGATAATACCGCAATATAAACCAACAACAAATTGAATTTAAATAAAAAACAGAGCATTAAGTAAACTCGAATAAATAAAGTAAAAACCAATACAAAATAAATTTTAAACATGAAAATTAAATAAATATTATTAACAGAATCACCAAGTATGACAAGATATTCTATGTAAACACAACGAAAATACAAAATAGACGTAAAAATTCTAAAGCAATCACGGTGATGAAATAAAATAAAATTGGCAGAATAATAGCAATTAAAAGATCACAAATCGTCAAATAAACTCAATAGACAAAAATAAATAATTGGCCTAAATTATAAAGATAATCCTAAAAAACAATAAAGATAAGTAATAATATTAAAAAGCTAATGATAATGAGTTATTAAAATTCACTAAAAGGAATAATAAAATACTAGAAATGTATGATGATCTAGAAAAAATTTAAGTAATAAGAAATTATTGAAGTTCTCAGAATCTCAGCCTGATGGTCCCTATATAAATAAGAACACAAAAACTGGTTCAAAAATCTGTAGAAACTGTTTTTCTCAACGGTTATGTAACTGCTGCAGAGGACCACACTTATTTTTTTCTGGTATTTTCAATACAAAAAAGTTCCTATACAAAATAGCCAGGATTTTTCTGACTATAGTGAGGGGTCTCGATTGATCTTGGGATTTTCAATACAAAATCCGATTCTCGTTAAAAAAGCATGATATTTTAAGGTTTCGGGATATTTTCTATACATAATCCGACTATCACTAAAAAGCATGGATATTGGCAAGTATAATTAAGGTGGGTCTACTTGGTTCTGGGGTCTTCAATACAAAATCCGATTCTCGTTAAAAAGGATATATATTTCTAAGTATAGTTAGGGTGGGTCTCTTGAACCTGAGAATTTCAATACAAATATCAGTCTACACTAAAAAAGCATGGATATTTCTAAGTATAATTAGGTGGGTTTCCTTGGTCTTGGGATTTTCAATGCAAAAAGGAGTCCTCAATAAAAATGCATTGTAATTTAATGATAAATAGGTAAATTATGGGTCTAAATTTTTAAATTAAAGTAAATCAAGGGTAAAAAAATTAATTATAGTAATCAATAGGCTCAAATAGATAAATCATGGGCCTAAAAATTGAATTACAGTAAATTATGGGCTCAAATAAGTAAATTACGGTCTTAAATTTTAAATGATAGTAAATCAAGGGTCTAAAAAATTGAATTAAAGTA
The DNA here is from genome assembly GCA_959609185.1 of Schmidtea polychroa. Classification (NCBI taxonomy): domain Eukaryota; kingdom Metazoa; phylum Platyhelminthes; order Tricladida; family Dugesiidae; genus Schmidtea; species Schmidtea polychroa. The sequence goes on along the minus strand of CAUHTR010000543.1, from coordinate 22,177 downwards.
AATTATGGCTGTTAATTAAGATAAATAGGTAAATTCAGGTTACATTTTAAAATTATGTAAAATATGGGCAAGTAAATTAAGGTTTCAAATTTTAAATTAAAGTAATAATTTAAAAATTAAAGTAATAAGGAAATTAAACTAAGAATTTTAAATTTATTATCATAAAGGTTGAATAACCACCAGCTTTTGAGAAATAAAAAGTTTAAATGGAAATTTTTATGAAATATTTTTCTATTACAATTTTAAATTGAAATTTTTATGAAATATATTCCAATGTTAATTTTAGATGCAAATCTTTGGGAATTAATCAATGACCACATGCAATTATTGGTTAAATATGTAAAAAAGAGTTATATTTGGTTGTTAAGTAAATTATGGTGTTGAATTAAGTAATACGAGGATAAATAGGTAAATTAAGGATAATTAAGTAAATTAATGGTCTAGAATTTTAAATAAGTAAATTAAGTGATAAGTAAGGAAATTAAAGTACTGCATTCTGCACATTAATTTTCGGATTCAATGACTTTATCAACAACGCTTCAGAAATCACACGTTCCCAATAATTATCAAAATTTTTTAATAAAATTTTAAAATCAGACATACCTATTTTAATCTTACAGCCCTTATTGTGCTCACTAATATGGATTAAAGCCTTCGGTCTATAATGTTCTCGAGCTCGAATAGAGAGATGACGGGAAGTCTCTCCAGTGTATGTGGCAGTACACCCATTATATGTAAACTGATAAACGAAATCGGAACACAATTCGACCGGAGTTTTAGATTTATTAATAAACATATTGCGTACTTTCCATGAAGTTGACACTATCCTATAGTTTAAATTCCCTAACTGCTTTCTTATCTTCACTTTATAATCTTTAAAACCTTCTGAGTACGGCAATACTAACACAAATTTAGGCTCATCATCGTTGCTCACACTACTTTAATTTATTTGATTCATCAGACTCACACACCTCAACAACATCACACCCAGATTTTCTCAAACATGGATCCTTAGGATTTTTAATAAATTTGTCAAAGTCTCTTTTACCATAATTAATAAAAAAGATTTTGAATAACCGTCCTTCAATAACATTTCAATTAATTTGTCAACACATTTTTACTGAATTTTCAAAAGTAGAAAAACATTGCCATGTATGTTTAAATATTTATTCATAAATTATAAATGTTAAAAAATTTTTAAAATTAATATAGTATTATGTAATTTTAATTATGATTTTTAAAAATTGAAATGTTTTTATTGCATAATAAAGAATTTTATATAATTAATTAAAGTAATAAATTTGTTTAAAATCCTTAATTTAATTAGCTATTACATCCCACCTGATGATGACAAGAAAACTGTCGAAATATATCGTGAAAAGAATGTTTGAATGGCATTTTCTTATAATTTATTTTTTAATTTTTACTTTAATTTACTTAATTTAAAAATATTACTTTAATTTAAAATTTTAGGCCATTGATTATTTAATTTAAAAATTTGAGACCATAATTTACTTAACAACCAAATATAACCCTTATTTACATATTTAACCACCAATTTCATGTGGTCATTGATTAATTCACAAAGATTTGCATCTAAAATTAACATTAAAAAATATTTCATAAACATTTCAATTTAAAATTTTAATTGAAAAATATTTCATAAAAATTTCCATTTAAAATTTTTATTTCTCAAAAGCTGGTGGTTATTCAACCTTTTTGATAATAAATTTAAAATTCTTAGTTTAATTTCAAATTTGAGCCATTATTTTACATAATTTAAAATGTAACCTTAATTTACCTTTATTTTTAATTTACAGCCATAATTTACTGTAATTCATTTTTAGGCCCGTAATTTATTTTACTTTACTTATTTGAGCCCATTGATTACATTAATTCAATTTTTTAGGCCCTTAATTTACTTTAATTCAATATTTAGACTCATAATTTACCTATTTATCATTAAATCACAATGCATTTTTATTGAGGACTCCTTTTTGCATTGAAAATCCCAAGACCAAGGAGACCCACCCTAATTATACTTAGAAATATCCATGCTTTTTTAGTGTAGACTAATATTTGTATTGAAATTCTCAGGTTCAAAGAGACCAACCCTAATTATACTTAGAAAAATCCATGCTTTTTTGCGATAATTGAATTTTGTATTGAAAATCTCAGGACCAAGTAATTATACTAAAAAATTTCTTTGTATTGAAAATCCCAGGATCAAGGAGACCCACCTTAATCATACTGTTGAGGTCTGTAAATTAAAATTAATTTAAATGAAATTTAGGTCGAAAATTTAAATAAAAAGTAAGTGAAGGAAAAAGACAAATAAAAGCGTGATCATGCACAGAATTGATAGTAAAGGAAAGTATGTTGGAAGCAGTATTAGAAAATGACAAAAGCAATTGCGAAAGGCAAGAATCCGGAAATCCGAGAAAACTCAATAAATTGTAAAATCATCGAAATCGAATTGGGAAAACGGGATAGGTATAGATTAGCTAATGGTCAACAAGATGATGATTAGGGATTTATCAGAAAATGGTTAAAAATGGTCGAAAAGCATTCAAATATGTGAAAACAGAAAACATTGACAATAATTGACAATTAATTGGCAATTAATTAATAGGAAACCCGAGCTAATGGGGAAACCCGAGCCAATGGAGAACCCGAGAGATGAAGGAAACCCGGACTGGGTAAACAAAGAGAAAAGTAAATAAAAGGAAGATTTGGGCCCATTATCGTGACACAATGATTAATGGGAAAAGAACAAGGAGAAGAAAGTGCGTACAGAAAGGCCGGACGGGCCATTAATTATCTTTGTTCGTTGGACCATTATGGATGACAACCGAAGCAGATATTTGGAAGCGAATGTCAAGTGAGAGATTGGCTCGGCAATAACCATTTGTCATCCCGATTTCGAAGAGTATATAAGGAAGGGGAAAATCAGGGCAAATCGGCATTTTGCCTCAGCTAGGGTAAGAAGAAACGAGAGTAGGTTAAAGGTAGAAACGAATTAAGGAGATTAGGGAAAAGAAGATATACGAAAGGGTGAAAAACGGTCCAATCAAAGAGAAAAAGGAAAACGTTAATCAAGAGAACATAAGGAAATAAAAGGTGAATATTATCTTTATTAGAGCATCAACACCGAGCGGAGAATCAGTCAAACTCAAACTTGAACTATTGATTATTGGTTGTTTATTGTCGAGAGAAAATATATTTTTGATTCAAATATACGTTGGGTCATTTATTGTTTTGATTAAAACGACAAGAGGAGTCACTGGTAACCGACTTTATTTAACAAAGCCCAACAATACTTACAATTATCCATGCTTTTTTAGTGATAGTAGGATTTTGTATTGAAAATCCAAGGATCAATCGAGAACCTCACTATAGTCAGAAAAACCCTGGGTTTTTTTGTCTAGGAACTTTTTTTGTATTGAAAATCCCAGAAAAATAAGTGTGGCCCTCTGCAGCAGTTACTTAAACGTTGAGCAAAAGAAAATTCTGCAGCAGAGGGGGAATACCCCTTATTGCTGTGGGGTGCCACTAACTAACTACTAATTATAACAATAATGTACACAAAAATAAAATAGGCTTTTATAAAAATTAAACATTTGTTTTGTCAATTTTTCTTAGTGTTTTCTCTCTGCTATATAGTCCTTATTATACTAGAAATTATATTGCAATATCAATTTCTGAATTCGCAACTCTTCTTAGCTTACAATTTTTTGGNTTAACCGGGGTAAGACTGTATTTTAAAAACAATATTTATAATGAAACAACTTCTTATCTTAAATTTATTACTCCCTCTGTCCAAAAATGATATTCCAATTTGACTTTAAATGCAATTTCTTTTATACGTAACAGTGATACTTAAAATGCAGTTTTTTTATGTGTTCAATCAATAAAATAAAATTATTTAATGTGTTTTTACTGTAAAAGGTTTTACAAAACCGTTCAATTTTTTATATTCTCTATTGACAATCATTTTGGGAAAAGGCTAAAATGCAACTGGACTATCATTTTTGGACAGAGGGAGTATATATTTATATGGTCTCCTTTTTTAATTAAAAATATTTATATACAAAATTCTAATTATTACTTCGCAAAAACAACATTTATACCTTCAATTTGTTATTTCACAATGTAATTAGTTATAGTAGTTAGATATCTTGTTGTTTTAATAATTAGGAATTTGCGGTTTTTGTGAATTAATTAAAACTTGTTATTTATAAATTCTTTGATTAAATATATATTGTTAGTTTCAAGATTTTTGCTGCAAATTTAAAGATGGATCTAAAGATGGATTTAACTATAGTAATTACTCAAAACTGATAATTTATTTATTATTTAAATATACTATAAGGAAGTCCCCGAATTATTAAGTATAAAATAACCACTGAGATTAGAGACAATGATCCATGAATTTCTCAAAATAACAAAATTTTATTCAAATAATACATTAATTATATTTTTTGCACATTTCTCGAGAAGAAACACTAGTAGCGACACGAGGAAGTTGCTATTTTATGACAATCTATAAAAAACAAGGTAAATTTCACCATTGATTTCTTTTCCATTAACATTGTATTTATTAAAAAGCTTGACTATGAATCAGTAAATATATCGATGTTTTTGATATTCACGATTTTTCGGCACTGCCTTTTCAAGTGAAGATTATTACTTATAACTATAATTTCTTTTTTATTTATTTTAGTGGCAACATTATTATTTTTATTTTCAGCAGACCATTTATTATTATTACATATTTATTTTATTCTTACAGCCCTTATTGTGCTCACTAATATTGATCAATGCCTTCGGTCTATAATGCTCTCGAGCTAAAATACAGAGATGACGGGAAGTCTCTCCAATGTATGTGACATTACATCCATTACATGTAAACTGATAAACGAGATCGGAACATAATTCGACCGGAGTTTTAGACTTATAAATAAACATATTGCGTACTTTCCACGAAGTTGACACCATCCTATAGTTTAAATTCCCTAACTGTTTTCTTCACTTTATAATCCTTAAAACCTTCTGAGTACGGCAATACTAACACAAATTTAGACTCATCGTCCTTGCTCACACTATTTATTTTATTTAACTCATGAGACTCACATGCCTCAACAACATCACATCCAGATTTTTTCAAACACGGATCCTTAGGATTTTTAATAAATTTGTCAACAGTCACTTTTACCATAATTAATGGTGGGTTACAGGTATTGTAAATCTTTACCTCCTCGTGCTGTTTCCAGCGTAACCCAAAATACAAGTTTTAGCTGACCACTTGATACCCGTTGAGCGATCAACGTTGGTACTGTATCAAGGGTTTGGGCACTAGCAAAAAGTGAGCATGCTTAGCATACTATAATTGTCTAGCACCCACTGGGGTTCACGGACTGCCGATAGAAGGTCTATGTCCGATTTCTCTTCGTCCCCGTGATAACAATCAATCGCGTGAGAAAATCAAAATGTACAGATAAGGGAACACTCGTAAAAATTTTATTTGGACAAATCAAACAACTTATAGAGTCCTGGTCGGTTCGATTGGGGTAGCCTCTGCTCCAATAGGATGGAGAGTCAATTGAGCCTGACTGGCCTGGCGGATTCTTGCCCGAGCCGCTTTACCCGGCCGGATCTTCTTTTTCGAGGGCTTCGGCACGCTTTCCTTCCGTTGGTGAACCAGTTCGCTCATAGGTCGGATCTTAGAAATGACCTCCCGATCAAGGTCTTGTTGATGTATCTTGACCTCCAACTCCCTCACCTTCATGCGGAGGGCCCGCAACTCAACTTGATCTTGGGCGCTCTGGAGTTGCAATTGGGTGATGAGTTTCATTCGCTTCTTCATCTCTGTGGGCGGGAACCAAGTGCTCTCGAAATTTCGGCAATGGGCCTTAAGTCGCATTAACTTAGCCCGGTATTCCTCGGCTTGTTGTTGCGCCTTCTCTCTGTCTGCCCTCATTTCTTCCAGGAGTTGTAACACTAAAATAAAGGTAACATCAATATCTTTCTATGTTATTGTCGATGTATTCTCGCCCTATCACGGCCACCATCCCTAAACGAGCCATTATCTTCACCCCATAACCCCGCATTTACGTGCCTCTACACTCCGTTCCACCCCTCGGAGTCTCTCCAAAGACTCGTGGTGCTGTTAAGAATGCTGCCCCTTAGATGTATCGCGGGCAAACTACGTGAAAAATCTATAATTGAGTTACGAGTAATAACAGACTACTAACATCAGGTGGGCATAATCGATGAGTTTGCCAGTTAACTTTAATTATCAAATAAAGAAAATGTTCACAATTAGATTATTATACAAGATATAAATTAATAACAAAGGACGTTTATCGAGTTAAACAATAAGGTACATTTAAATGTCGAAATCAATTCATGCAGGCTATAAATTTTATTCAACCGAATACGGTCATAGCTCAATGTGGATTTGTTCGCGGCACGGTGCAGCACAGTGTTAATTCTTGATCTGGTTATCACCGGATTGGGCTGAGTTGATCTTTCGTGGGCGACCGCGCTTTCGGGTTTGCTCCGGCTCTCGATAGGGACTTCGCGGCCGTTCCAGTCCACGGCGGAGGGCTGCGGTCCGCTTAGGGTGACATTGAGCTCGAGCGTAACCATCGATGTCTTCGCGCTCGCCGGCTAGGATTGCCACCTCGAGTCGGTGCAACCGGTCCACCGCCTCCTTCGCATCGTCGAAGGCGTCGAGTAACGCCAAGGCCGAATAATTGAGATAGGGCTCCACCTTTGGAGTCACTGGGATCACGTTCTGGTAGGTCCAGTCATGGATCTTATACCAGATCCACCTGGACCTTAGGCGAGCGATTTCCGATTCCTCTCTCAAGCGGACGGCTTCGTCTGCTTCCTCGCCGGTAATTTCTGGGCTCGAATCGACTGATGAGGGGCCGGCCTGCATATTCCTTGACCTGGTGTTGGGCATGACTGTAATATAGACAAAATATTAGAACAAATCCTTACACTTCTGTTGCGTTGGAACACTCCAGAACATCCAAATACCTCGGCACAATTTATGTATACGCATAACACCCAAGCAATTCACCAGACCATGATTTATAGGTAAAGTAAATTAGTTTATAATTTTGTTTCTATATCTAATCCATATACCCAATTCAATAAATTAGTTCCAGATTAAATCAAGTTCCTACATTGGTGACTTAGGTTATCAACTTAAGGGGCAGGGCAAAATTGCATTAAAATAGGTATTTGAACGAAATTGTATAAATTACATTAAAATAAATGTTTGCTATTTGAATGGAATCGCCTAAATTAAATTAAATTAAATATCTGATTGAAATTACATGGATTAAATTAAATAAATATTTGAAGGAATTAGCGAACTGGAAAAATTTGGATTCCATAAATCAAATTAGAATTACCTATCCGAATGAATTTGTTTATTTAAACTAAAAATTTAATTTCTTATTTTTCAATAATTTATCTTCTTTAAAAAATTTCTTTTTCAGTCGAAATTATGCTACCAAGTCCCACTATGGAAAACGGCATTGTTAACTGTCCGAATTTAGTTCGGCTTTTCGCAATCCTTGACCATAGTGGTTGTAGGTGGCCGAATCATCTGTTACTAGTTAATGGGTAAGCCAAATTTGGATCTTGTTAAATTCATTTTATTTCAGATCGGAATTTCCAAAAACCTCCGTTTCAGGCATGACATTTCCCTCGGATAATGTATGCGATGCAATATTATTTGGCTGTGACACAACATATACCAATATGCTCAATTTATGAGGAGTTCAGATGGGAATTTTTTTTATTTCAAATTTGGAACTATTCGTGGGAATTTTTGAACTTGAGGGAATTAAGAATGGCTCTCCGTTCGTTCACCCTTCTACATCATCAGTAAGGTTTTTACAATGGTCAAAAGGATTTATTAAATAAATGTTTTGATTTTCTTAAATGGTATTTCATTTTGTTGTATTTAAGTAATTAATTTATTTTCGTAAGGGAATAATTATTAAATAATTTGGTTAGTTTTTTCTGTTTTTCATTTTCAGCAATTAGCGGTTATAGCGATGATATGTGCTCCTCATTATTCCTAGTTTATAGTTGTACCGGGTATACCTTCTAGTTTAAACAGTCGCTCTTGGGGAAAGTATCCCTTGTCCTTTCTGGTATGTATGGGATCTGCTTCTGGGGTACCAGGGTTAAATCCAACGGGGTGTCATGGGTTTCACGTGAAGATTAGAGTTTCTACTGTCTTAGCTGATGTTGATTGGTCCGTTTGCGAGCACGCATGTATCGATCATTTGATCAACTGGAAGTGGTTCAATGAGGGTAATCCTTAGTTGTTAAGGTTGTTACTAATAATAGAAGCGATATTATTGGTCAAAATTTTAAAATAAAAAAAAATCAATAGTGTTGGGGTTTCCAAATTTCCCTATTTATAGTAACATAAATAATCGATAAATTGATTTGGAAAAGTTATATAGGTCGGGGTCAGATGAATGATAATATTAAGGTAAAAATAAAAAATAAAAATCTAATTGATTTATTAGTGATGCCCTTTAAAAAATGTAATAATTCATTAATAACGCAATGACAAAGGTAGTGATAATCATAGTGGCCATGATAAGAGTGGAAGGGTTAATAGTAATAGTACTAAGATCGTAATATTAATAACGATCATCTTAATAATAATAATGATGATAATCAGTGATAGTGGCTTCAATAATCATAATGCTAATATTAAATGATATTCGTTGTAATAATACTAATGATAAGAATAATAACCGCAATAATAATAGTAGTAATAATAATAATAATGATAATAGTAATAATATTAATGATAATAATAATAAAATAATAATAATAATAATGATGATAAGAGTAACCATAATAATATTAATAAGAATCACCACAATAATAATGATTATGATAATAATAATAATAATAATAATCATCAGGGCATAATAATGATCATGATAACAATAACAATAGTATTAATAATATTAAGGATAATAATGATAATAATGATAATAATAAGGATAATGAGAATAATAATAATATAACCATACTAGTAATAATAATAATGGTAACAATGATAATAAGGATAATAATAATAATAATAATGATAATAGTAATAATAATAGTAATAATAATCATGATAATGATTATGCTAAAATTGGCAAATAATAATAAGCGTAAGGTTATAGTATTATAAGATTTACGGAAAGTTATGGGGGTTATTCAGGTATAAGAATAACAAAAAAAAAATAATTTTAAAGATTTTACCTAAGGTCGATTTCAATGTATATAAAGGTAAATACAAACGTTTTCGAAGTGATTTTAGTTTATGATAATTTAACATTACATTAAATAAAATTATGAATAATAATAACAGAATTCATTAATATACTGAATAATAGTTTGTGCAATTAGCCGACTACGAGAGTTTTTGTATAAATTTGAGTCTGGGATATTTCCCGTTTAGATGATCCTAGTGGTCTGTTTCCTATATTAGATTTGAGTGTTGATTTTTGGTATGTCGTTTACTGAAAAGTCGGATTAATTAAAATTTTCCTACTTTCCCGACCCAACTGGATACGGTACGATAGGCCTTATTGTGAGGTGTTTCCCGCGATTACTTGCCCGCATTTTAGTTCGTCCGCATAGTCCCTGCGACTATGCCAACTACCTGGATGGATTTACCGCCCTACTCCTGGTTAGAAACCATTTGTTCGTGGCGACCTTCCGGTTAAAAAGAAAATGAAATTTAGTGCATGTGGGGTCGTAGACCCGTATCGTGCATGTGAAAATGGTTTTTTGGAAGCAAGGCTGATAGCGTCGTGGATGCAATCCGCTATCGACGACGCTGGTCACTCTTGTTATGAATGATCGAATCATAATAAAAAGTGACAAGAATTAAAATCATTATAATATATCATAAAAATGAATAATAGTTATACAATAAATACACCATCCTTACTTTCAATATGGTTCGAAAATTTCGACAAGAAAATTTTTGGCATACAAAAATATCTGAATTGTGACGAAAATGCGTCGGTATATATACCTATTTTGTACACGTGTATGTATTGATGCATTAAAACAAACTCGAATTCTTTTTATTCCAGAAGTTTCTATTTTGTAATTTTGATATTTTTAATGGCGGTTTTTGCGTCATAATTTTTATTTTTATTTTTAAAATTTTATTTCCTAAATATTTTTTGCTAATTTTTCCTCCATGATGGATTTGGAACGGTTCCAGAACATTCCATATTACTTTTAATTCAATTTTTATTTTTAACTGATATTTTACGAATTTCTTTTTAAGAAATTTTATTTTTAATACTAATTTATTTATTTTTCTAAATTTTATTGTTTAAGGTAGCTTTTATGATGGTCATCGCCATTTTTATGGAATGTTCTGGGTTTTTCTGGAATTTTTTGCTATTTTTACCATCTTTTAAGTTATTCGAGTTTGCTTTTTGTAATTCTATGTTTATTTGGCTATTTTTGGGTTAAATTTTATATAACTTCTTGCTTCTGTATGAATTTTATTTAATTTCTGTGTTTTAGGTTTTTGTTGTTTTTCCTTTAATTACTATTGTTTATTTGGTGTGGTTTTTAATATTTAACTATACTTGGTGCTTTTTTACTTGCTGTGTACCTACACATTTCAGTCACAATTAGAAATTTGGGTCTAGAAGTCAGTTCTAGCCCAACATTAATAAAAAGTATTTTGAATAACCATTCTTCATTAACAATTCAACCAATTTGTCAACACTTTACTGAATTTAAAAAAGTAGAAGACAAAGACCATGCACGATAAATCAACCCCTTCATCATATTTATTTTATACTTGAATTCACACAAACTTTCGGATGAAGTATAGATACCAGTATTAGTTGGTTTCCTATAAATCTCTGTCTCACGGAGTATCTCTTTGCGTTGTATTAACAGATCCAAGAAAGCAAGTGATGATTTTTTCTCCGTTTCTCATGTGAATACAATTTTTTTATGTAGACTATTCATATAATGCAAAAACGGATCAACATGCTTCTGATTTTCAAATAAAAAAAAATATCATTCACATTCCGTTTATAGACAGTGGGTTTCATACATTGGAAAAATGCAATTTTCTTTTCTAAATATATTACTAAATATTTTTAAGTATTACACTAATTTACTTGAATTTACTTTATTTTAAATTATTACTAAAATTTTACGTGGCCATCGATTAATCAAAATATTTGACCTTAAAATACCATGGCAACTTTATATACAAAAATATTTCTAGGACCATAAAATACTTTAGCTTTTTTAGTGACAGTCGGATTTTGAATAGAAAAGTCCTGGGACCAAAGAGACCCTCTCACTGTAGTGTGAAAAAATATAGTGAGCCCTCTGGAGCAGTGGCTTTTTAACGAGAATCGTATTTTGTATAGAAAATCCCTGGGAACGAGGAGACATCTTACTATAGTGTGTGAAAATAGAATGTGGCCTTCTTAAGCAGTAAAAATAGTTTCCTATAGGGCAGGTAAGAGGGGGAGTGCACACCAAATGGTCTGTTCTAGAGGGCTACCTACTATAAAGGTAAGATATTATTTGAGAATTTAAGCAATATTAATAATTAAATGTTTTGATGAATTTTTAATTGTGTTTTTAATGTTTTGATTTTTTGTAATATTTTTTTAGTAGAAATCAACAGTATATGACAAATTTTCTACCAAAACATATATTAACATTAACAAACTTACATATTTTATTGCGTGGAATAATTTATGATATGGAAACAAACATAAATTTGAAAACATCCGTAATTCCTTCTTTTATATTTAAAATAGGGTTCTTACTTATTGTTAAATGCAATTATTGAGTAACTGTATGTATTTTTATTATTGAAATTTTGTGCATCGTGTGTATGTATGAATATTTGTTTCTCAACAAATTTTTCTAACTCCTAAAGGATTACCAAAGGACCTTAGTTATTGTCATAATTGTTAATGACATACACACATTCATATTATTGGTTAATTTTTTATATTATTGATGCTTCTCATCATTCCATTTAGTTTAAAACTTATCACGTTTTGATGTATTAATTCTAATTAGTTTTAAATAATAAATTTTATAATTGATCATAAAAAATCAATTTATTCATGTCTTTTAAACAAGGGAATTCCAATAAATTTCTTTGCTCGTATCCAACCTCAAATTCTATTTCGCAAGCTTTGATCCGATTGTCTCTGTTAGGAAGCAAGGAAAAGGAAAATAAGTCAAAAATCTTCAACGAATGGGTTTCATCAAATCTCATTCATAAACCTTACAAACTATCAAATCAAAACAAAACCAAGAAAGCAAGAAAGAAGCATTCCATGAATTTAGCTGGAAATCACAAAATGAAATTTTCCGTAGGGTTTTGCAACGTCGAACAAGAAAAACAAATAGAAAATTATAGAAAATTCAAATTAATGCGCAACAATAATGGAAGATTTAGAAAAAATGTTTTGATGAAAAATATCGACTTAAATTTATTCATGCCCAACGAGTCGTACGTGAATTTGGGAAATAAATCCCAACAAAGAAGCATTTCTCGTTTGAAAAATATCCCTAATTATTTTTCATTAAGACGAACGATAACAAGAAAAAAATCGAAAATTTCACTTGGCCGGAAAAGGATTTCGTCTCCAGTCTACGAGGTCGTGGCCCCATCTTGTATCCGGAAATAGGCTTCATTTCACGAATCATTTGCATTTTAATTTCATAATTTTCAAATTGAAAATTATTGGTAAAAATCAAAAAAAAATTTTAATTATCTGCATAGAATTAATTAAAAATTAAAAAATTACGAAATTTTAATTTATATATTTATATTAAATAAAATATAAATTATTAAGAAATATTGGATATGCTAGAAAGTAAGGAAAGTCTAAATGTTGCAATAAGTAAAGATTTGTTGGAAATATTTGAAAAATTTTCACAAAAGAAAAAAATATAATTTATTTTGGTTGTGTGAAAATGTTGCTTTTTTCCCAAAAAATTGTAAAATCAAAATTTTCTGGATTTTTTAATTTATATAATGTATTTCTTAATTTGGTCTTACATGATATCGTTTATCTTTATCAACAGCGTAAAGCCTATTTATTTCTGAAGTTTTCCATTAATAATAATTTCGGTGAAGATTCCATAAATGAAAATGAGTCAAAATAAATATGTTTTACTATTACATCGTTTATAACTTTCTCCATGTGAGGTGTTTTCAGCTGAGAGTTAAATATTTCAATGATTTATCAAAATAATTTTAAATTGTAAATAATTGACTATTAAAATAACTTAAATAATTTTTAAATTGGATTTTTTAAGTTGAAATTTTTGAATTAAAAATTAAAATAACTTTTTAAAAAAGAAGTTTTATTAATGAAAAATTTTTAAATAAATATGTTTTAAATATTGAAATAATTAAATATTCTAATACCCCAGGAACAAATTTTAAGTTTTATTCCACGTGCTCTATACCAAATAAATAAGACCCAACAACATAGAATTTTTCACAATTTTGATTCAAATTTAACAGAGATAGAAGTTTTCATGGCAATCACTTTTTAAAAATTTAAAATTTGCTAAATCTTCCTTGAGAAAACTCCCATTTCTTTTCGAATTTGTTTAGCAAAAAATTTCAATAAATGCAATCGGACAGCCTGTCTTTTCGATTAAAATAGCGATTCTAAATGAAATTTACAATAGGCAAGGAAAGATGGAAATCAATTAATAAAGACGATTAAAAAAATTTAATTAGATTACTTTGATAAAAATAAGAAAATTACATAGAAAATTCGCAAAATTCAAGATGGAGTCGCGACTAAAATAAATAAAATAATAGACGTAGAAAATAAATTAATAAAAATAAGTAAAAAAGAATGTGAAGGTATAAGAGAAATGAACAGAAATGAATAAAAACCGATAAAAACCTGCGAAATTCAACATGGAGTCGCAAATAATAAAAATTAAATAAATCGAATAAAAATTAACAAAAAATGTGTTTGATAAAAATTAAGACAATGATTATATTAATTTAAAATATTTGAATTTGTTTAAATGCATTAATGCACGCACACTAACTCGCACATATAAAATCAAATATTAATACCGATGTTATTTCGGTGAAAATCACTTCTTTATGCATCTACAAACTTTTGTATTTTTTGTGAAGAATAACTTTGATTTTTGAAAGTGAATGTTTTATTTTGTACAATATAAATGTTTAAGCTGTATTTGTTATCATTTAATCTTTATGCTAATGATTTCTATGTTTTTCATTTTCATTTTTTTAATTTTTATTTTTTGAATATCAAAATTATTTTTGTAAAATCAGTTTAGCCTTTATTTCCGCCCATAGTCAAAGACATGTAAGTCAATAAAATCAATAATACATTCACCATCGGGAAATCAGGCATTTAAACTGTTGAACAGGTTATCAGTAGACTCCGGTACCGAAGGGAACCTAGGCAGTGGAGGGCAGAAAGTTCTGACGTCCCGAATAAGTCCTCTATTGACGTGCTCTAGCGCTTCATTCCTAGTCGTGCAATAGGTAAGTCACACAGATTTGTGAAACCCTAAGCACAATATCGAGCCAGACCTTTTGAGATGGTCGTTATGTCCTTGACCTTGCATACAGATTACACTAAGGGTTCAGGCTGCTTAAGCTTAGTGAGCAAAGCGACTTGAACGATTACGTTAAGAATTTTGTAAAACAGGATTGCCAAATAATATTAGTTTTATGCTTTGACAAGTAACAAAATATCAACTAAATAATGTAAATAGAGTAACAATATAAAAAAAATGATTAATTTTTGGTAAAAGTCTTGAATAACCAATTAATGAACGATAAATTAAAAAAAAATTACCCACTTAGTAAACAGAGTCATTAACTATAAATAATATAGGTCTCATAAATTGAATGAACCTAACACACCCATTTGTAGTGAATAAACGCATATAACGTATATTACCAAATAGTATCACTACACCTAATAGTATCATTAATACTACACCATAACTAAATTCATTTATATTTAGTGATACTATTTAAATTATATCACCATATTAAAACATTGAAATAAATGAATGGAAGAATTCAGAGTCTGTTGAGTATACAAGAAATGGGAATCCAAAACCACCAACATTTTCATTGGTCAATTCGTGGGTTAGGGAATCTTGGGATGATATGAAAATCGAAACTCTTAAAAATTCAATAACAGCAGCAGGTTTTAGCGAAAATTATGAGGATTGGCATATTGCCAAACACGATGTATATGGAGTGGAGTTCTGTAAGGCGTGGATTTCTTCAAACACCGAATCCCGATTAAATAACGAATCTATACTTGATGAAAATGATTATTATGAGGACGTTGAGTATTTGGATGATGATGATGAATAAATTTTTGATAATTATCTAAACTTATTTTTTATTAAAATGACCAAAGCAGTGAATAATATCACTATAATTTTTTTTGATGATATTATTTTTATAGTATCACTGATACTATTCGGTGATATCCGTTATAATATAGGTTGTACAACCAATTATAGAGGACGCATCATTTGTGAATAGTAAATAGTTTATTTGTAAGTTTATTTATTTCAAATAATTTTTTTAATTTAAAGTAAATTTTAAGGCTTGGATTTTGATTCATATAGATATGAGATCATTATTCAAGCTCTTAAATATTACTTTTTCACAACATTTTATATCATAAATTATTTATAATTAATTTTTACATGATTTTTAGATATTTATTAACCCTTTGAGGGCGACGGGCTCAAAATTTTTTATTCCCCCAAAGGTGCAATTTTGTCATAAAAAATAAATTTTTCCTAAATTGACGTATAATTAAAAATATGGGTATTTTGACAACTATTACTAGCTGTAGAATATATTGGTGAAAACTAGAAGGTTTTGGCATTTGGAGGACTAGAGTCGAATTTCGCCCTCAAGACCAAAATAAAGTTGTGTGACTGTAGTCGCACGGCGCCCTCAAAGGGTTAATAAAAATTTGCATTTATTTCGATACAGTGTGGGTTCTATTATTTTAAAATTAATTAATTGACAAATATAATTTATTAATCTCCAAAGAAATCTCTTTTTTCAACAATTAGGGAAAGATCGGTGAAGTTTTCAAAATAGTTTTCCAAGTTTTTATTATCATATTTTTTCAGCTCACTTTCCAGAGCCTCATTGACTAAGTCGAATCTGTTGGGTATTTTGTGCAACTATCTGACTCCTTTGTGTTCTTTTTGAAATTAAGTAAACAACCCAACACAAAATCTTTATTCTAGAATAATCAAATTACACTTTGGTTACACTTTTTATTGATTCAACCACACTTGATAC
This sequence comes from Schmidtea polychroa, assembly GCA_959609185.1. Lineage (NCBI taxonomy): Eukaryota > Metazoa > Platyhelminthes > Tricladida > Dugesiidae > Schmidtea > Schmidtea polychroa. The sequence continues at coordinate 5,778 of CAUHTR010000543.1, read as the reverse complement.
AACCCTTTTTTTGTCTGCACTTTCAATACAACTGTAAATCTTACGTAGGGATAAATCTTCCAATGGGAAATGTCCCTTTCTGTTACTCTCGATTTTTAAATATTCACTTATTACTAAGTTCAAAGTTTTCTTGGTTTTACTCCCGCAAAATTGTTCGTTAACTTCTCTTCGACCAACAGACAATTCTGTTTAATTGCCAGTCGCTTTTATACCCATCTCGTAATTTGATTTTACTGTGTTAAATTAGTTCGGATCCAATCTCCCCCGAACTTCTTCTTGTTGCTTTGAGGAATTTGCCAGTCTCCTTCGACGGCTTGCCCAATTTAATTTTTAGTCGGCTAATTTACTTGCCTCTACTAATTCAAGTTCTCTCACATTGCTCGGGTTTCCCATTAGCTCGGGTTCTCCATTAGTTAATTAATTTTTAAGCAATTTTAGTTTTTTGAAATAAATTCCTTCTAGGAGCCCACATTTATTTTATTTTATTATTGTTGAACTCGTCTCATTATTCGGCAAACGCCCATACCAGTTTCCCCCGGAAAATATTCATTTTTATTTTTTTTTATTTTTTTTAATTAATATTTTTGTACTTTAAATTTTTATTGTGAATTTGGTGTTTTTATTGATTTTTTACCTCATTATTTTGTACCTCTCTTGTTGAACCCCAACAAATCTTCTTTCGAGGGACACATTAACTTTTAAATTTAGGTTAAAAATTTTACGATTTACAAGATTTTTCCCAACACGAAATTATGTCAAAGTTGAGTTTTCGGAATTTTCGTCAAAATTCTTTCGGTCATTTTTTTCCTAAAATTTCTGTAATGATTTATTATTATGTGCATTTATTCATTACAACGATTCTACATATCACAATTTTGCATGGATTTTTTACTATGTGTTGTGTTTGTGTGTGTCGGTTTATTTTTTCTACCACTTTCTCTTTTTCTATATTAAATGTGATTATTCATTGCAACGCTAAAAATCAACACACAGGTAAACTTATTGATTTTTTAACATTATAGATGCGTTTATTCATTGCAAACTGGTGTAGAGTAGTAGATAGTCAGTATTGATGTGGAGTGGTATGGTTTACCTATGATAAATTCTTATAAATTTTAGATTCAACTTCGGCAAATCGCAAGACTTAAGAAGAGACGTTACTGAGCTACCTTCAAGGCCAACGTATGGAATCAAGGATATGCAGTGATATAATGAAAATGGCCGAGTTGTTTCACAAACTCTTCCTGCAACTGTTGCAGTGCAACACTACAATCGATACTTGCCACTGTGGAGCTTGGCAAGGCCTTAGCAATCTAACAACTCGAACAAATGCGGAGGATAATCGCTACTTGACAGATTGCGAGTACCGACGACATTCAAATGCAGATTGATTGTTGATACTAAAATACCTAATCTGTACGTAATGCTAAACAAGACATGAAAAAGTCAAAAAAAGTCAAAAGTTAGGCATATTCATTCCATCAACACAACGAAGGTTATAAAAAAAGTATTAGAACAGCAACAAAAGAATATTAAATTTAAAGAATTACGAGAGATCCTGGAAAATGAGCAGGTAACGAACACAAATACTTAGTTTTCCGTTTAATGTAAAATGCAAAAATTGACGAGAATAATTAATTGTCAAAAATAACAACAATTTGCTAATCTTAGTTCTATTGAGCTTTGCAAGCTTATTAACAAAATCATCACATAAATAACCATGTCACATTAGAGTAAAGAAGTTCGTGCACTATATGGGCCAATAATGTAAAAAACATACAGATATGTCTCAGTTGTTGTGATGTTTGCTCGAAGAGAAAGATCGATCAACCAAGAACGAAAGAAATATTTATTCCAAGAAAAAGCTCTAATTCTTTAGAACAGCTAGTCATGGATGTAACTTTTATAAAAAGAAATACAATAAATAAATGCGCGTAGTAATGGTAAATTGGTTTATTTGATCGACCAGTTTGACTGCATTCACGAAGCAAGACGAAGGAAGATAATACACAACAGCAGGATTTACAGATTGGATAAACAAAGAATCATATTAGCAAACAAAAACTGGAACTTTGAAAGGAAAACCTTTATAAGAAAGACTTAAGAAACTTTGTATGAAACCGGAATATAGATCATCTTACCAACACCAATCAAACGAATTTATTGAACTGGCTATAAGAACAGTAAGAGATCTTATATCAGTGACATTGGGTGGAGAATGTGGAGATAAACTAGCATAAACTGTTAACCAGAATATCATTTAGCACTAACAGCAGTTGAGAGAGTGCAACGGGGTTATCTATTTTGAGATAATTTATAAATGGAGTGTATATTTGCATTCTAATCTGAAACAGTCAGATTTAGAAAGAAATGAATTGATGCAAGATATAATTATGATAAAGCGAAAGACAAGGTGGGAATCGGAATGCAAAATTAATCATAAACTATAAATTGGTTATATTTAAGCATATTTAGAAATTTATTGAAAAGCGAAAAAATTGCCTTTTTGTATTGACCAGTCAAGATATGGAAAAAACGATATTGTCAATTTTACTTTAAGACTATTTTTGTTACTTGATCTCTATTAGTCTTTATTAAGTCTGTTTTAATCTTCATATCCCACTCTATCATACTTTGAAGCATCTAAAGGTATTGGCTCATAGAAATTGAATAATATCAACTTTATTAACTGACACGTACTGGTGGTGAATCCACCCAAAATAATTAGCAGCGAGTTTTCATGTTATTTTTAAAATCAAAAATACACATTTGGAAGAAAGACAATTGTAAGTTACGATGAAAAATAAAATCCATAATTCCAATAGATGTATAGAACAATTTTATTTTTAAATTTTGTGCACAATAATTTGGTACAATTTAAAATGGCATCAAATACATTCTGCACTATAATTAATCACAAGTTGCACTATAATATTTAAATACACTATATTAATCAGGTATGCACTATAAATAACATTGTTACACTATAAAAATCTTTTACATGCACAAATAACATCTTTTATAAGCACTAAATTATTCAATTCACAATTAATTTATCAAAAAATACAAATATAGTAAAACATACTGTTTATACAGAGTTAGGGATAGGAAATAAATAAAAATACAAAAAGAATATTGTATTAAATGCGAAGACAATTCATTATTAATTTAACAAGTTAAGTAAGTTTTTAAGATTTTTTGAATCCAATAGGATCTACCACTAGTGCTGCTGCTGCCAAAGTGGGTCTTCCTCGACTAGGTTTTTTTCTAATGGTTTGTTTGACAGAGGCGATGGGAATCTGGCAATCTCCAATTTTCAATTTTGAGCATACTCCAATGACATGTTTGCAGATGTAATGAAATGATTTTTAATTTATTTGTTTTTTTTATAGAACACAGTTTATTAATAGAAAACGTAAAACAAAATGACAAAAAAAGCTAGTTCGAGTAAAATAGGTTGTTACTTTTTCATATAAAAAATACAAAAAGCGCATCCGAAGTTATATAGAGAGAAGGAAATAAACATATTATTTTAAAGAGAACCGCAAAAAAACTGACTTATGCAAAAATTAACATGATATTGCTATTTGAATTTTCAGTCAAAAAAAATAATTTTAACTCAGGTCAAAATTATTTTAGTTCAGCTCAAATTATTAAGTGCTGATGATTTATCAAGTAAATTTTTGATAAAAAAAGTTTTTGATTTGAATCGTTTCAGTAAAAAGAGAATAATTTAGTGCTCATTAAATAATTAAGTAATGTTTGAAATATATAGTGCAGTTTCTATTAAAATAGTGCAATTGTGGATCATTTTATGGTGCAACATTAAATACATCCCATTTAAAATCTTTTAAAATTACCTGTAGGTAGGACGTTTTAAAACAAAATACAATAATGCTTTGTATTTAACATAAAATATATAGAAAAATATTTTTAAAAAACTTTCATTTGAATTTTAAAGTCTTTTTTAATTAATTATTTTTTTGGTGAAAACCACCGCCCATGGAAAATCACCACACGAAAGATGTCTTATTACTATTGCATTATACTATTTTATTAAAACAATTTTGACTTTTATTATGGAATAGCTTACAGACGAAAAAAGTAGAAAACTTTTCAATGACATCTTTGAAAATAATATGGAAAATCAATTTTCAGCAAATTTTTCAAATTTTAAAGACATCATTTTCGCTTTCCCTGACGTTTTTTACTTTTCTTTGGACATTTAAAATACTGATTTTCACTATTGAAACAGAAAATTGGGTCCCCCTCACAATTGCGTTGGATCATTAAAACAAAAGGTAATCACAAAAAATTATAAATATTAATTAATTATGTCCGTGTAAATTGAAATTGAACAAAAATCAGGAGAAAATAAAACGCAGCATTACAGAGTTTTAATGATTAAACATCGTGCGTAGTTAAAAATATTTTGACCAAGTGACCAAAAAATTAATTATAATTAAAATTCTAGATCAAGAATAGAGTATTTTGTGATCAGGAACATTAACGCCAACGGGAGACAAAATGCATTAAATTTGAAATTATTTTCCAGTCTTTCCCTTTTATTCAATTATTATCACTGCCTTGTTTTAATGCTACAATTTTCTCCAGGTCATATTGAAAGGAAAAGCTGAATTAGTGGAAAAAAGAGGAATAATTCCTCTAGGGATGTCAAATAAATTTTTATTTAATCGTCAAAGTAATAATTCACATTTATTTTTGTCAGTTTTCATATTTTTTTGAGTTCATTCAGTTTCATTAAATATTTCAAATGGTGAGGCTGTAAGTAATGTAATTCCTCATCGTCCTCAGAATTTTCTTCTTCGGTTTTCACTCCTTTTGGAGAAATTCATTTGTATGTTTTCTGGTAATCTGATAGTAAAACCTCATCTATTTTTTCATTTGAAGGGCAATGTATAAAATTTTTGAGAATTTTTTATGCGGTTTGATACATGAATTCTAAATGCAAAATTTGTGGTATGTTTAAGAAAAATTATAATTAATTTACAACGTGAGTGAATATTTGTGTCGATTTGTTTTTAATGCGATACTGTTTCTCATTACTATTAGAAATCGGTTTTTGATAGTTTGTCTTATCTTAAAAATGCACAAATGTTGAAAATTTTTGAGTTTAAATTAATAAAAAAATACTTATCATCTTACTGTTTATTTGTTTCCTTTAAAAATAAACGGGCTCAGGTAAAATGCTCTTATCTTTTCTGCAAGATTGGCTTTTTTAGAATTATTTAAAATTTATGTATCTGATTGTTGGCGATCATGGATTAAAATATTTTTTTTTTATTTTTAATCTTGCTTAGTTAAACAAATTATTTCAACTAATATTTCCGAAAAATCAAATGAAGTTATTTTCCTATTTTACAAACATAGTTCTTGTCAAGCTCTATATAAAACCTTCAGAAGCGTTCCTTATATTTATAATTTATTGTATGCTTTATTTCCTCAAAAAATTAGTACTTATTTTAATTTTAAAATAGTAAAATAATTTATACATCAATGTTTTTTATTAAATATTTAATAATTTATGCCTTAATTTTGGATGCAAATATCATATTATTAAAGGACAATTTTTTTATGTAAAGGACGTTTATTATATTTTTTCTCCTTCATAACGTAACTATTGTTACGAAATTTATCGAAACTAAAGAAAATTTATTATTAAAATTATTATTAAAAGGGATCCTGAGAATTTCAATATAAATTTCCAATTATCGTTACAAAAAGCATGGAATTCCAAGTATAATTTGGGTGGGTCTC